>RJWJ010016544.1:0-34308 GCA_004363605.1 Indri indri
GTATGGAACCAGAGAAGACCCCGCATAGCAAAAACAATTCTGGGCAATAAAAACAAAATGGGAGGCATCAATTTACCAGACTTCAAACTCTATTACAAAGCTGTAATATTAAAATCAGCATGGTACTGGCACAAAAACAGAGCCATTGACCAGTGGAACAGAACTGAGAACCCAGATATAAAACCATCCTCATATAGCCGCCTAATCTTTGACAAAGCAGACAAAAACATACACCGGGGAAAAGAATCCTTATTCAATAAATGGTGCTGGGAAAACTGGATAGCCACATGTAGAAGACTGAACCAGGATCCACACCTTTCACCTCTCACAAAGGTTTCTTAATTGTCATGACTTGTTTTGCAAATCTGTTCTTATCTCACATATTCTTAAAGGTAGTAGGTTCCTATTTTAGATATGTTAGATCTCATTAAATTAAAAATAGAAAGGCAAAAAACTATCAACTGAGAATAATGATTTTTATTCTTTAGTTTCATCTTGATAACAGACATTTATTGTTTACTTTCTGTTTTAAATTATAGTGCGCTGACTTGAATATTACAATAGACTTCATTTAATTTGGTCATGTGTTACCAGAGGTTACCTACAGGTACATTCTTTAGTACACACTCACACATTTCCTCATGTGATGAAACTCGTATTTTTAGATCGGTACCTTGTAGGTCAGGTTCTTATGCAGAGGTCTTAAAAAGGCAAATTTAAAAAATAATGAATTCTTTTTTTTTTTTATTTCAGGGTATTATGAGGGTACAAACATTATGGTTATACTTTATGTCTTTGCCTCACCCAAGCGAGGGTTAAAGGCATGCCCTTCCCCCCTACAGTGCTCCCTGTGTCCTTTAGTTGTGGGTTTACCCCCCCAATCCCCTAATCCCTGGAGAGTATTTCTGCCATGTGATCACCCTAGTGTTGATCAGTTAGTACCAATTTGACGGTGAGTACAAGTGGAGCCCATTCTTCCGATCTTATTGGAATTCAGGCAAAATGATGTTGCACAATTCTAACTGCATATAAACAGGCAACATTAAAAATGCAATCTGGCAAAGTGGGGTAATTACATGAAGAAAGACTACTCTTCTGTTGTATTGATTCCTATCAACTTTGCCACTAGATGTTAAACTTTAATTAAAGGGTAATCATTGTCAGTCACTTTGTTTCCTAGTTTTAAACAAGTAAGTGTATTAGCATTTTCAATTAACTTTATGTTATTCATTGTCAAGAGCACCTTTGGATGACAATAAACCTACTTCTCTCATATTCCCTTTCTGGGACTCGAAAGGAGGAGTAAAGTCATGGGAGCTGCTCTATCAAGGCCACTCTGAATAGGGCACAGCCTTGGGATTGCTGGGTGTTGGAGGAAATTTAAAAAAATTCTAAGGGTTGAAAACATTTGGCTCTTTTGTCATTTCATCTAGTAGATTTAACTAAAATAAGAGGGACATAAGCAAAATAATGAAATACTGTTAAAAGTAAGCAAAGTGTCATCAACTGCCAGGATAAAATATAGAAAAATTGTGAAACATATTAATATTGAAAAATCAATTTAGTGTAGGGTAGAAAAATTATTATTTAAAATGAAGTTTAAATGGAAATAAATATAATTTAAAAAGTGATGCTTTTTAAGGGACTTTCAAGATTACAAAAAAAAAGTCCAACCACTCCATTTTCTAGATCGTGAAACTAAAGCTTAGAATTTAAGACACATATATTACTATCAACGTTCTTTCTACCATAACATACAATACCAACATATAAAAAGGATGTTAGTCTGCTCTATATTAATGATAAATTATACCCTGGCCAATATCATTTTGTTAATAAATAATATTTGCTTACAATATTTTCTTTGACAGTCTTGAATTTGTGTAAATAATTGTGGGCAGATGAGGTAAGGCATAATGGAGCTTTTACACACACACAAACACACACACACACACACACATGATTTACAGTACTA
This sequence comes from Indri indri, assembly GCA_004363605.1. Lineage (NCBI taxonomy): Eukaryota > Metazoa > Chordata > Mammalia > Primates > Indriidae > Indri > Indri indri. The sequence goes on from RJWJ010016544.1 coordinate 1,976, forward strand.
AATTCTATTTACTATTTACAAAATTCCTCTGCTGGTCCTTAAGTTTGGAGGGATTGATGTTACATTTAAGTGGATGTGGGGTAGAATTTTTACATCGATTGACCTAGATAAACATTAGAAGTATTCTTATATCTGAAAATGAGTAGACAAATTTAGAGTCCACCCTGGACTTACGGGTTGGGGAAAGGAAAGAGTAAGCCACAGTGCATGTTAAAAGGCAATGATCGGAGAAAACTGCATCTGTTTACCATACCGCCCCCAACTTAGTCCATTATATACATCATTTATATCTCTATAGACAATCTTCTAATGGTTATTGTTGTTCAGTGAACCAATATCCCCAAAGAGGAAATATCAACATTGTCTCTCTCTTTTCATTTTATAGAGATATATTTTCACCTAGAACATTGCTAAATTAGTGACTTTTATAATTACTCATGTTCTTTGGATACTAAAGATTAATAAGCAACCTTCTGGGGAGGAAAAAAAAAAGTTCAAGGCAACAAAAGTCCATCCTTCTTTTCATAGTTGGAGTCTTGTCGGGTGGTATTAAAAAAGGAAGAAAAGCAATCTTTTCCTTTTTTCCTCGATTCCTTCTGTTCTTAGGCAAAGTGTTGCTTCCCCTGGGGAACTAATTGTAGGGCAGTATTTCAAAGAGAAACTGCTGTTCTGATGATCCAAATCAAAGGTCCTTTATTTCAACCAGCTTCAGATTATCTTTATCAGGTATCACACTTTGCTATCAATATGTTATAAATGAGTCCCTGTCTTTATTTGTGTAAGTCTTTCTGGAAGCTATATCTAAAGAATTATAACTGGCTATATATTTTTTAACCCCTGGATGTTTTTTATAATCCCCTCCCTTGCCTAACTACTTGGCCTTTTGAGTTGTTTCCCAGAAATGATGGACTCAAACTCCTGGCCTCAAGTGATCCTCCTGCCTCGGGCCTCCCAAAGTGCTGGGATTGTAGGCGTAAGCCTCCACACCTGACCTAAAATGATGGATTTTCTACAAGACAAACTTCTTGACTCTGGGATTCACCATGCCCCACAACCTGCCTTCAACGCATGTAGTCCCTTGTGAGATACACCAAGACCAGCCTCAAGGCACATGGTCCCTCCTTTCAAGGCCTATGATGCCCCTTAGTCCTAGAGACAGATATGAGGAAGCTTCTCCTGTTCTGGCAACATGCCTGTCATATTAAAAATTCCTTTCTTCCCAGGCAATCCTTGTCTCAATAATTGGAACTTTGTGCAATTAGTAACTGGACCTAGACTGAAACCCCCTTGTGATTTCAACAACAGAATCACATTTTTGGATTATTTTCATGTTCAGTCGCTTGTTCCAATTGAGTTTCTGGACACTGACACCTTGGAGATTCAGGTTGTGATGATTTTAGCAATCTTTTATGAGTTAGACTTTTGTTATTTCCTCTCATTAAAGCTCTAGTTTTACTTGGACAAAATAAACAAGCAGACATCATTATGCTTTTATATTAAAAGTATCAAAATTTAAAACTTCTATTAATACAATTGTATATACATTCTAAATTGATTCTTTACTAACAGATAGCTAGATTATAAGAGTGAATTTAGCCTAGTTTAAATTGATATACTTCATTCACTTTTCATATATTTTTTAATTCATGTGTTATGTAATAAAAATTTATTCTAGTTAATGATGCTAAAAACTAAAAATGTTTTCTGATAAATGCATAAAATGCACATGACTTAATGCTTCATGCATTAAATATTGAGGTGTTGCTTTCAATCATCTGTATTTGTTGATTGTCCAATCCCATATGTGAACACATCTCCATAAACATGGAAAAAGATTGTGAATTTTGCACTTTATTATAATCTTCCTTTATTATCTGTTTGATAAAATAAACCTGAACAAAACTATTTTGTAAGCAGCATTGATTATCTACAACGCAATTGTCTTTTCTATTTTGAATTTTCTATTTTCGTTTATAATTTATCTCAATTGGGCATGCACAAGTTTTCCTTTAAAATCAACGACCCTCACTAAGGGAATGTTTTTTTCTCTTCTACATACCTATGTTATACTCATTTCCACAAAGTTGCACCCTTTGCTAAACTTGAACTTAATAAGGTTTTGAAACCTTGAATTAACATTTAGTAAATAATTATTTTTTATTTGATAACGTATTGCTTCATTCCACTTAAAATAGACAATCTATTACTTCATGCAATGTGATAGACGGGGCATGATATGGAATCTGACAAAGTACCCCATCCTGATTGACCCTCTCCACTTTGGGCTGCAAGGCTACCTTACATATATGGCAATTTTTCTGAAAAACATAATTCTGTATGTTTTATTTTTATTTTGTTGTTGTTATTTCAATAAATTTAGGGGAACAAATGGCTTTTGGTTACATGGATAAATTGTATAGTGGTGAAGTCTGGGCTTTTAGTGTACCAGTCACCCAAATAGTGTATGTTGTACCCAGTAGGTAATATTTCTTCCCTGATCCCCTTGCACCCTCCCCCTTCTTAGTCTAACAATGCCCTTTTTACCACTCTGTATGCCCCTATGTACCCAAAGCTTAGCTACCACTATAAGTGAGAACATGTGATATTCGCTTTTCCATTCCTGAGTTATTTCACTTTGTATAATGGCCTCCAGTTCCATCCAAGTTGCTGCAAGAGACTTCATTTCATTCCCTTTTTACGCCTGTATTCCATGGTGTATACATACCACATCTTCTTTACACAATCATCAGTTGATGGGTACTTAGGTTGATTCCTTATCTTTGCTATTGTGAATTGTGCTGCAATAATCATAAGAGTGCAGGTGTATTTTTGATACAATGACTTCTTTTTCTCTGGATATATACCCAGTAGTGGAATTGTGGATCAAATAGTGGATCTACTTTTAGTTCTTTGAGCAATCTCCATTCTATTTTCCACAGAGATTGTTCTGATGAACAATATTAATCATTCCCAAAATAAGCAACTTACATTCCCACCATGTAAAGGCAAGAACCATCCCCTTTTCACCATATCCAGGCCAACATTAATTGTTTTTTTTGTCTTTTTACTAGTGGCCATTCTGAATGGGGTAAGGTGGTATCTCATTGTGGTTTTAATTTGCATTTCACTGATGATTGGCAATGCGAGCATTTTTCATACATTTTTTGGCCATATGCATACCTTCTTTTGAAAAATTTCTATTCATGTCATTTGTCATGTCATTTTTTAATTTTTTTTAATTTTTTAAAATCAGGATATTATGGGGGTACAAACCTTTTTGTTGCATTAAATGTGTTTGCCTCACCCAGGCCAGGGCTACATGCATGTCCTTCCCCCATACGGTGTGCCCCGTTTCATTTTTAATGAGAATTTTCATTTTTCTCTTGCTATATTTTAGTTTCTTTTAAATTCTAGATGTTAGTTTTTTGTCAGATGTATAGTTTGCAAATATTTTCTCCCATTCTGTAGGCTGTATATTTGCTATGTTGATTATTTCTTCTGCTGTTTAGTTTATGGTCATTTTCACAATATCGATTCTTCTAATTATGAGGATGGGATTTTTGTTTGTTTGTTTGTGTTAGCTACAGTTTCTCTCATCAGTGTTGTATGGTTCTTCTTATAGTGATCTTTACTTCCTTGGTTAAGTATATTCCTAGGTATTTTATCTATTTATTTATTTGCAGCTATTGTAAATGAGATTGAGTTCTTGGTTTGATTCTTAGCTTGGTCATCATTATTGGTGTATAGCAGTGCTACTGATTTGCACACATCGATTTTTGTAACCTGAGACTTACTGAATTCATTTATCAAATTTAAGACTCTTTTGATAGAATCTTTAGAGTTTTCTATGTAAAAGATCATATCATTGGCAAACAGATAGTTTGACATCTTCTTTCCTGCTTTGGATGCCCTTTATTTCTTTCTCTTGCCTGATTGCTCTGTCCAGGACTTCCAGTAATTCTTTATGTTATGTAATCACAACTCCACAAATACTTTAATCTGACCTCCTCAAAGTTGTCACACCCCCTCTGTTAGAAACATCATATTATATACTTCTGTCTATAATAAATTTAACAAAGTGCTACCTTTACACCTAGAGATTAAGACAGTGATTGTTCACAACATTTAGATTCCTCGAGAAAATGAAAAAGGAGGCAAGCAGTATCACAAAATTATAATCAATTCTGTAAAATACAGAAGGCATGGATTTTTACACATCATATGAATGCACCAGTTTTCCTGAGTGCTTCTTACATATACTTAAGTGGATTTTATATTATCCATAAAATTTATGATTACTTTCAGTAGCAAGATCATATATTTACATTATTCAGAGCACCCTTTCATTTTGTTTTATATAGCGTTTGTATCTGTGTATTTGTGTTTTGTGCGTCTGTGTTTATGCCCATGTGTGCATGTTTGCCTGGGTGCATGTTAGTGTCTGTGTGTATATTAAAATTACATGAAATAGATGCCAGAAAGGGGTGTGTACAACTACTGAAGGAGAAAAAATACAAAATTAATGATCAAAAATAAAAAACTTCTCGAAAATAAATTTTAAAATGCCTCCAAATAAAAATATTGTATTCTCAAATCCCTTTGTACAAAATATTCCCATATTAACTGCATTTCTCTTTTTTGTTATTCTTGTATATTTCTTGGCAGTTGTTTAATTTCCTTAGAATGTGTCAAATGATAATTTCCTCAGAGTCATTTGGAAAGTGAAAATCAAATACAGATACTTTGTGAATATCTTCATCTCATCACGCAGTTGTGCTTTTCTTTTTCTTTAACTTGAATATTGTATGGAAAATGAAAGCCTGAAAACTAATGGGATTTTCACTATGTTTGATACCCCAGAGCATTGCTTTTAGAATTGACACTTTGTGAGAAATGGAGCAAAAACTCATTATGAAACAAATTATACAATTAAATGAAAAAGTAGCAGCTGGGCAATGCAAAGATATTATATGAAAATCATACAAATATTGCTTAACTTTATGGAACCAGATTTGCAATGGATTTGTTTTCTGCTGTGGAGGATTCACAGGAGCAGCTCAATTATTACTATTCAGGGATCTTGCATTTCTGCAATACTTTTCTCTTCTGGGTGAAAACATCACCTCAATTATGATAAAGCAGTAGTACAAAGCCATTCATTTGGGAAAAATTTATGGTATAACCTGATAAGGCACATTCTAAAAACGTACCAGTTGTTACCTATTAGAATTTAAGCAGTACTTTATATATTATTTCAAAATTTGATACATTCAAACTGTTCATTGTTAAAATGGCATTTAAATGTAAACATTTACTTAAGACAAATTAAGTGTATGTAATATACACTTCATATATTTGCATATGTATAAATTATTACAAATATAGCACATCCCTATGATAGAGCTATTTGCGATATTTCATATCAATGTTGCTGTAAGTACTTATATTTTCTAATAACATGAACTGCTTTGCTTTTATTTGAAAAGATAACATATAATGTTATATTGTATATTGGTTCAATCAAGCTCATTTCTTTTTTTTTTTTTTTTTGACAATCCCCTGGTAGTAATAATACATTGATTCTAAAACAACCGTTTTTCATGTTTTAACGTTTCTGAAATCTGAATCTGATCTGCTTGAAATCAGTTGCTTATAACAATTATTATTGTTGGTGCTTCTTTTTTATCCTTTCTTGATGTAAAGTGATGCTATGCTATAACCAATATTGTTAGTTTTCTTATTATAAACATGGTAAAATAATAACATATTTGAAAACACTTTGACATGCATTATCTTTATTTCATTCAGCAGCATACTCCTGAATATCTAATAACATATACTCTGTATCAAGGATAACAATAAATTGGGCAGAGGCCCTGCTTTTATGGAACTCTGAAACTAGTGAGAAAAATACTTAAGGTAACTGTTTCATATAATGCAATGCTATAATCCAATGTAAGCCAACAGAGTTTGTGGTTTCATCTATACCCTGCATGGATGATCAGAAAATAATTTTTAGGGGAGAAGAAAAACAGTTTAGTCCTCAGAGATGATTATGTATTAACAAGTTAGGGCTTGGCAATGTTGATATTCCAAAGAGAAAGATTATTAGTCCTATCATTTACTTGAAATTTGATAAAAGAGCAGATTTTAAATATTCTTACCACACATGTACACACACACACAAATGGTAACTATGGGTAGTGATGGATGTGTTAATTAATTTGACTGTGGAAATCAGTATATAATGTATTCATATATCTAGTTGTCATTTTGTATACCTTGAATTATACAGTTTATTTTATTTTAATTGACAAAGTTGTATATACTGATGGTGTACAATGTGATGTTCTACATTTATACATTGTGAAATGACTAAATCAAGCTAATTAGCATATGCATTATCTCATATACTTATCTTTTTTGTGGTGAGAACACTTAACATCTATTCTCATAGCAATTTTCAAGTATACACTATATTTTTTAAGTACAGTCACCATGACATACAGTAGATTTCTTGACCCTATTCCCCTGACTAACTGAATTTTTTGTCAATTAAACATTTAATTTTTTTTAAAGGCTGGGAAGTCAGAAAGATTATTTTACTCAAAGCAGTTTGGAATAACCAAAGTTAAGGGAAAAAGAAAAGATAATATCAGAGAGGAAAGAAGGAAACACAGCAGGAAGAATATTGCAGGTCTGACAAAGTGCTTGGAGTTCACACTCCTGACAACCGGGAGCTGCAAAGCTAGTCACTTCGTTCACATGACAAATTTTACCGGATCTTTGTCCCTCAAAGAATTTTTCAGTCTTATCTCATACCCTTTAATGTGATGAGAAAGGCAATGAATCCAGTCTCATAGGGCCTTCTGTCTCTGGAATCTATGTTCTTCAATTTTTGCTAAAAAGCTAGCCAATTCTTGTCTGTGCTCATGTCTATGTTGTAATGACCAAAAATAGTTACTATACACTATTTTTTTCATTTAAAAAAAAAAAAAACACTTCACTGATATCTAGAGGCTGTGGTTTTACCAGTTTTTTTTTTCTTTTTTTCAACTTCCTAACATGAATCTCTAACTTTTCAAATTCCAATTTCAGGTTTTTCCTGTCTTTCATCTCCCATCTCCCATACATTATACTACATATTTTACGGTTTGTATTATAGATGAATCCAATGACATTCTGGTCAATATTCAACAAATTTTTGAATATTCAAAAATATTTTGATAGATACCAAAAAAGCCCTGATTTGCTGCATTTCATTATTTCTTTGGTGTAAATATTCTCATCGTGGGTGATTTGAGGCTACCAAGTTTCTGCCAATGAATGCAGATAGAATCGGGGTTTCTTAAACCAGCAAAATGAAGCTCAATGAAGGACACTACATTCTGTATGAGTTAAGGTAACAATAAAAAATTTAATTCCTCATCCAGATTCCCTTAATAGATTGAAAATGGTCCTACTTTGTCCATGTCCTTCAAGATATACCTTTAATGTAACTTTGCAGCTTTGCCCATGAAGATGGGAGTCTTATTCTCAGCAACTTGAATTCAGACTGGTCCTGCCACATTAGCTTAATGGAATGTGGCAGAAGTTACCCTATGCTGGTTCTGGTTTTAAGCCTAGAGCTCAAATATCTTTGCAGGTGTCCATCCTTTACTCTGCTGCCTTCATCTTGAAAGTGAGCCCAGACTAGCCAGCTGAGGGATATTAGAGACAGCAGAAGAAGAGTTGAGTTATAAGCCAAGAATGAGCATAAACAGCCAGCTCCCAGCAAGCTCACCACCCAGAAGACATAGTAAGACTAGCTGGGACCAGCCTAAGCTGGACCACGTTAGCAGAACCACACAACCATTCTATTCACTATTGAAAAATCATAATAGTGGTTATTTTAAACCAATAAATTCCAAGGTGGTGTTTTATGCAGCAATTGTCCCAATATGAATTGCCACCATTCCCAAGTGTGATATACATATTTCACATGACATTGGTCCTGAATTGAAGATTAAACCTTTTCTTACTTGCTTTCTCTACACACACACACACACACACACACACACACACACACACACACACAAACACAGTGGACTCCTTAAGCACTTTGTTGACAATTTGGGGAAGATGAATGCTTATTAAAAGTGATCTATCAACCATTCCCATTAAACTTTTGAAGGATATTCTTACCAGGTTTGCTATTTGTTTAACTTAAGTATTTCTCACCAACTCCCTGGCTCTCCCTTTATTTCCTTGCCACCTCTTGGTTTTTCTCATAACCTTCCTCTGTGACATTCGAACGATCTTTCTCAAATATGCAAGCAAATTCATTACTGAAAGCGCATCTTCTCGTTTACCCCTTCAGGTTGAGTTTGCAGGTGCTCAGTGAATAAACAAAAAAACAAATATACAAACCTCCCTTTAGAAGAAATCCCCCTTCTAGGATGCAGGTGTAGATAATAAATAGGTTTTTCTCGTCATGTAATTCAAGCAAATTTTCTTGCTATTTAAAATAAAATTAGCAAATGACTTTCATTAATAACCACTACAGATATGCTGGCAGGGTTGGGTAAGAATAATGAAGAAAGTAGATGGTGTGTCGTGAAGGTACAAATTGGTGAGAGTGATAAATAAGGAGATGGGAGCAACAGATACACACAGCTTTCTGTGTAGGCATAAAATAGTCACCCACATACCAGTTCATGCTCTGTTTATCTATTACAGTAGATGTTTGACACCACCCACTCCTTTTAGAATACAACTTCTTTTGAAAAAGTAATTATAAGATTGACTGACTGTCACAAACCTAGTCATCTCTCCATCTGACTGTAGGTAAATAAAGAACAGAGAGATATTAAGGTAGTTGTTTCCAGGGCTTCTATCAACATATACTTAAATGGTTTAGGTACAAGCAGATTATTCTTAATATTTTTAGGTTATTCTTAAGGAAACATTCCACTTTGTAGGTAGCACACAACTAAATACGTTATATGTGGTTGCTCAGCAAAATTTTTTATGTCTAAATCTAAATTCAAAATAAATGTGTTCTACTAAAGTCTCTTAAAATAGTTGTATGCTAATGTCTGAAGATTGTGAAATGGCCTAAGAATTGGATTTGTAGAATGTAATGATCAGACTCTAAGGTAACCTCCAATAGTTCTTGCCTGTGGTATTCGTACCATTCCTTGTCTCATTCCCTCCCTTTGACTGAGCCAGATTTGTGGGTTATTTTAACCAAAAGAGCATGCAAATGTGATGGAATTTCACTCCTTTTATTAATTCATTGCTTGATGATATAGAATTCCCACAATTACCTTACCTTGTTAGCAGATTCACACCAATGTCTCTCTCTTTCTCTCTCTCTCTCTCTGTATCTGTATCTCTCTCTCCCTCCCTCCTTATTATCTTTGAAGAAAAAGCAGCCATGAATTCTACAATCACAAGGATCTGAATGCTGCCAACAACCATGAGAAAGAAAAGAGGCTTCTTCCCTGGTAGAGCCTTCAAATGGGAACCTAGCTACGCCAACCCCTTGAGGGCAGCCTTCTGAGACTGGAAGCAAAGGACACAGCTGAGCCGTGACCAGATTTCTAACCTACAACAACTGTGAGATAAAAATGGGAGACGTTCAAAACTTCTAACATTAAAGCAATTTGTTATGCATTAAAGAAAACTAATTGGAGCATGTCTCTTCCCAGAGGTTGAAGAAGAATATATCTTAGGGAACTTTTGAAAATGTCAGAAAACAATTATCAGACCAACATCTTATCATATGCCCACATTCTTATAATTTTCCATGATTTCTTTAATTGTCTTCATTTAATTATTTCTTTAAAGATTTTTTTCCTTTATATTTCTGATACATCAAATATTTTGGTTTGTTATTAAAAGTTTATAAAACTTTGTGTTTTAAGACTCATTTTGTAATAAAATGTTTTATTATTAATACTTTAGCAAGCATATGAAATTTTAAATTTCATTTTATGAATTATAATTCTAAATTGGATTTCCTTTTAGTTGTTGGTGTAGCCACAAAAGTTAGGAAAAATATTATTTTTTAATTTTATTCTCATATAGATTATATAAAAAAATTTATGTAGCCATTCAGTAGTATACATATGAGTATGTGTATGTTTGTAAAATAGCACAGCTACATTGAACCTAAGTCTAACTCCAGAACTCCTGGTGTTTGAAATTAATGCTACTCAATTGCCTTTATATTCATATTCTTTTGAGTATAACAAAATTAGTTATCTATTAGCATTTATTAAACTACGTTCAACAATGTCAATTTGTTAAAATAATAGTTGTTCATTTAAATACTATTAATACTTATTAAGCACCTACTATATTCAAGGCATTGTGTTAACAGGGTGCTAGGTATGAATTGCTAAGCAAAGAAGATTGGCTCTCTGCTTTTGCAAAGCTTAATGTTGAGTGGGGACAAAAGTTACGCATTAATCAAATAATCATTCTAGAAAATGGCTTTAAAAATTAAGATATAAAAGCCAAAAAGTACAAAAGGGAAAAATTTGTGCTCCAGTGGGAAACCATGTACTGTTTAGAACACATTGTTAGTTGTCTGATTCTGTATCTGTGAAAATTATGGGCTTTCACTGCCTTTGAGCTACTTTACCATTCTACAAGTGGTAGATAACGGATAATAATGCCTATAATTCTTATCTATAGACATGCAAATCAATTCTGTGCAGTGGAGAAACTACTTTTTTCTCCCCATAACCTGCTCTAGCTCCCTACCCTGATTAAAAAAAAAAAAAAAAGTTTTGCATCCACCCATTTGCAAATTTATTTCAGTAAAGTTGATCTATAAACGTCTCTGCTTTCATTTCACATCCACGTAAGGATTTTGGTTTTAACTTTTTTGAAAGTACCTTTTAACAAAGTGGATTGCAAAGTAGCTGAACTTATATGGTTGGGAGAAGGGCAGTTAAGGCAGGGTTCCCTGAGAATATGATACTTGATCTGAAATATAAAGGCTTAGCAGGTGATAATTAATGTCAAAGTGGAATAGCGCTGGACACTTGTTAAAGGCAGCAAGACAGATTTTATTCAGACTACTGCAGTGGTGGAGAAATTCCAGTATAAACCGAACACAACTCCCACTGAGACAAAAGTAACTCGGGTTTTTAAAGAGACATCAGAGAGAGAACAAAAAGGGTCTATGGGGACGTAAAAAGGAGGGGAAATAAAGGGACTGGGAGGCTATGGGGAACCAGACAGTGGTTATGAAAAAATAAAAAATTACAGAAGAGGAGTCAGCGTAACAGTGGAAGGGAGGCTTAATATAACTAGCTACATTTTTATTTTGCCCTGTGTGGTAATATCCTTTAGGTTAAAAGCTTCTGCTTAGTTACACATGTAGTCTAAGAAAAAGATGACTGTCCCTTTCTGAAAACTAACTCCTGGGGAGATTAAAAAAAAAAAAAAAGTATACACACAATTAACAGTGCTATATTAAAGATTTTCAGGAACACTGTGACCTGTCCTACTTATCCAAAGTTATCTGACCAAGAGCAACAAAGTTTTGCAAGTTTCTCAGACCCTCACTGATGCCCAGATGTCTGGGGTCCTTGGTTAGGTATGCAATCCCCCCAACTTAACACAAAAAAGAGCCTAAATTTCATACTAATATAAGATGTTTCTTCAGGATGCTAGTCCTCCGTCTTCTCAGTTTGCTGGAATAAAAGACGTTTCCTCGCCTTGACACCTTGTCTCTCCACTTATGGGCTGTCCTAGGAGAGTGGTATAAGCTTAGACTCAGTTACACAAGTGGAAAATTACTGGAAATGGTTTGTTAGTGTGGATTGAAGCAAAGTATATTTTATGCTTTGTCAGTATTGTGCTTTCCTGAGCAAAAACTCAACACAGGGGCTGGGATCACCTCTAGTGACACGGCCTAGTACAGGTGGAAGCCAGGCTAAAGTTTGGTCCAGTCTCTTAGCACAGTGTTAAAAATGCCCTTTGCACCTCACGGGAGTTCATAGTTCGGATTAAACACATTCATGGTATATGCTTTCCTGGAAAGAAGGAGACAAATGTGTAAAGGCCCTGTGGTTAGAGGACCACATGTATTTAAGGAAATAAAGTAAGACCAGCTTCACTGGAGCAAGGAAAATAATGGAGTGACTGGAGATGGTGCCGGGGATGTGGATATTAGTCACAACATGAAGTTGTTTGTAGCGTATGCTACAGGTTTTTGGTCTGATGACTTAGAATTAAGTTCTAATACTTATTCTATGAAATATCAAAAACTATTAAACCAGTTGAGTTGAGATCCCTATTTCTGTTTTAAAAAATCAAGCAAACAAAATCCATGAAAGAGAAAATTTGGGAGTGTGTGGAATGGAGAAAAGAAGACCAATTAGAAAGCTGCTGCAATTCTCTAAGGAAGAATAAAATGGTTGTACTTTGACTAAAGTCAAGACTGTAAAATTGCAGGGAATAAAAAGGTTTGAAATGCCAAAGAGCTAAAACCAACAGACCTTGGTGATAGCTTGAATTCGGGAAGGATATGGAATAAAAGGTAATCTGGCATAAACAACTGATGTGACAGTTGTGCTTTTCTAAGCTAGGAGAGAATATAAAAGGACACATTTACAAAGTAAAGACTATGAATTCATTCTTGAACATTTTGAGACTCCAATATTTGAGACCTCAAGTATTTGAGATCCAATACTAAAATGACAAGAGGAGATGGTGATAGAAAATTGTGCAAGTCTGTGTGTCAGTGTTGACTCCTGGGTTGGGGATATGAATTGGGGATTTATTCATGTAGGTGATAACAGAAGCTTGTGTAGAACTGGGAATAACTGAGGCTTCTCAAGAAGATGTTATAGAAGCAAAAGAGACGAACTCTGCCACCTGGAGAAAGCTCAAAATGTGAAGACTAGTAGAGAAGGATAAGATTGAAAAAAGAACTTGAGAAAGAGCAGACAGAGGTAGAAGGAAAAGGATGAATGTGTTATCAAAGGAGATAAATAAGAGAACATACTAAGGAGGAGAACATTGACAACAGTGTCAAAGAAAAACATTTAAAAATATTCAATAGGACAGTGGTTCTCAAAGTACGGTCCCGAGACCAGCAGCATCAAAAACTTGTTAGAAATGCGAATCTCAGGCCCCAGCCTAGACCTACTGAAGCAGAGACTCTGGAAATGTGTTTGGGTAATCTGTGTTTATCAAACCTTCCTAATGATTCTGATGAACAGCAAGGTTTGGGAACAAATTGCATAGGTGACAGAAGATGCGGGGCAGCTTCGCATTGTTTTGGTGGGAAGATGGAAATCGAAGCCAGATTATATTGAGCGGAAGAGTTAATGGAAAGTGATAACATGGATGTCAGGAATAAAGAAAACTTGAACAACTTTGTATTGAAAGGAGAGAAGATAATTATGATAGCTACAGGGGTATATATCGTCAAGGGATTGTTGGTTGGTTAGTGGATTGGCGGTGGGTGTTGGTATTTTTATATTTCAGACACTTGAGAATAGTTAGAAGGCAACAGGAAGGATGCAGACTGAAGAAAAAGTCTGAATGTAAAATAAAATATCAATGTATTATAAATTCAAAAAGTTCTTGAAAAGGCTGAAAAAGATAAAAGTACAAAGCAAATATTTTGAAGTTCAGCATGAGACGAGAATTGTTGGTTGCTTTACTGCAGAGTCGGCAAACATTTCCTGTGAAGGAACTGTGCAAATATTTTTGGCTTTAAGAAATATGCAATCTCTGTTATAACTATTCAACTTTTCCATTTAAATGGGGAAGCAGACACCAACAGCAGGTAAAAGAATGGACACCGCTATGCTCCACTATAACCCTGTTTTCCAAATCGGGCAGCCAGGCATGTCTCACCAGTGGGCTACAGTTTACCAATCTTCGCTTTAGTGGGACACAAAAAAGAAATGGAAGATGTGGCAACTGCAACTGTAGGTATGCTTTTGTGTTTGTGCATTCTTGGAGTGAGGAGGGGAGGGGTTGCCTTTTTCCAATTGTTAGTAGAATATCTGTAATTTAGGAGACAGAATAATTTGTTGAATGCGTGTGTTTGGGGAGCATGATTAAAGGATAATAAGACATTTTTAAAAAGTAATTTCAAAGCATGAGTTGATCTGGGAAAATGAATAGAATCGCTTGATGTTTTGGAGCCCATCTGAGTTTTGCGATGGACTTTGCTCTGTTAAATCTTTCTCCAGAAACTCTGGGGAAAACAGAAAGTTGAGCTCAGCCGGTGTTAGGATATTGGCAGTCAAGAGAAAAAACAAAAGCATAAACAAAGACGCAAGGAAGTTTACATATTTTCAGTATTGTTATTGAGCTCAGCATCCATAAAACCTAATTTAGACATAGAGAGAGGGGCAGAAAACTCTGCTGAATTGAGAAGTGTAGAATGTCAATAGACACGAGGTCCTCAGGAAGCAGAAGAGCCGTCCTAGTAATAAACCCGGTGGAAGACAAGCAGCTCTGGCTGCCAGACAAATTCTGGGGTCAAGAAGTTGGGGTCAAGAAGTTATCTATAAAGGTTTTAATATAATTCATTTTTACTTGGCAAATAAATTAAGTGTATTTTACATGTTTTAAGTAACCACCTTTTAACCAAATGCTGTCAAGCTGTCTTTGTATCATTTGATGCATAGTGTAGCTTGGGCTCGCACCTTCGAATAGCAGTACTACAAGGAAAAAATCAGTCAGACTCAGTTCATGAATGAAGTCTTTGCAACGAGTGAAGTCCAGGTGGTACAAGGTTATGCTGCACTAAGAGAAGTTTCACACAAGTTGCACTGCAGAAAAGGAGAGGGAAAATTGAGAAATCACTCATTAGACTAGACTTTACTTAACTAAAAATAATCTGATCCTTATCAATGATTTATATTTAATTAACGTAAACCACCATATTAACTTTTAATTTAAAAAATCATTGTTTTTGTAATTTTGTTTGTATTACTTTGAGTACTTATTTAAATATCACCATGTCCTGATGGTGCTATGGCTGAGAAATTGTTACTACAGTTACTATTATTGTGCTTACACATATCACAGTGACGTAATCAAAATAATTTCACTAAAGAAGAGGGGTCAGGTTTGAATAATGGTGTTATAGGTAATGTAAACATTTTAGATAAGTTAAAGATGCTAAATAACAGTTCAAATGGCAATTATGAGTCATATGGTGAGACGAATATTTGTACTTGAATTAGAAAATAAACCCTAAAATAATCCAGGCCAGTTTTGTTTGGTGAGTTCCACCATTCTTAACTATGTTCAAATCCCTTTGGAATGCAAAAAGCCCTAATGAAAGCTATAATTAACTAGTTACATTTTCATAACTAAGGTCTAATTATAAGTTTAGGCATTTCCCTGCCTAACAAAGAAAAAGCACTGCTGCCGACAGCTGCACAAGCTATAAAAGCTGGGAACTGACTAAGTAAGGGAATTTAGGACAGCTGTGACATTGTCAGGGTACAGCCCTGCCATTTCTCTTATGTGAGGTTAGAGAAGATGTATCATTAAGCACACAACAAAACACATCTTTATGTAAGGATTCACCAGTCCTCACAGGTTGTAAAATTATAACTGCCAATTGTTTTTTAAACAAAGACTTAAAAAATATTGGAGTTTTAAATAGAACAAGAAGAATTGCAATCACAAAACTTTTCTGGGAAAAAAATTTTCTTCATACTGTTTTGATTTCCTTGTATAATACAATGAGATTTTTCTGGCTTGCAAACACAGCTTCAGGAGCATAATTCAGAGGTATCCCTGTGGCATTTTGATAAAGTAAAAATATTTTATAATATTAAACATTAGCAATTAAATTTCAAAATTTTGATTGAAAGACTATAATGGGCTGAATATTAGGTATCTGCCCCCGAAAATGCATATGTTGAATCTCTAACCCCAGTGTGATGGTGTGTGGAGGTGGGGCTTTTGGGAGGAAATTAGGTCATGAGGCCGGAGCTCTCACGAATGGGATTAGCACCCTTGTAAGAAGTGGCCAGGAAGCTAGCTTGCTGTCTTTTCTCCATGTGAGGATCCAGAAGTAGGCTGTCAACACAAAAGAAGGTCCTCAAGAATGTAACCACACCAACACCTGAATCTTAAACTCCCAACCTCTGAACTATAAGAAAGAAATTTCTGTTATTTACAATACACAGTCTATGATAATTTGTTATATAGGTGCCAAACTAAGACAGAAATTGATACCAAGAAGTGGGGTGCTGTTGTAACAAATATATAAAATTGTGGAAGCAGCTTTAAAACAGCTTAATGGGTAGAAGCTGGAAGAATTTTTGAAGTGCATGCTAGAAAAAGCTAAGATTATCTTTTTTTCTTGTTTTTTTTTTTTTTTGAGACAGAGTCTATCTCCGTTGCCCCAGGCTGGAGTGCTGTGGTGTCAGCCTAGCTCACAGCAACCTCAAACTCCTGGGCTCAAGTGATCCTCCTGCCTCAGCCTCCCAAGTAGCTGGGGCTACAGGTGCGCTCCACCAAGTCCAGATGGGGTCTTGCTCTTGCTCAGACTAGTCTCGAATTCCTGAGCTCAAGCGATACTTCCTCCTTGGCCTCTCAGAGTGCTGGGATTACAGGCGTGAGCCACGGGTTTGGCCCAAGATTATTCTTGAAGGGACTGCTAAAACGTGATTCTGGTGAGGGCTAAGAAAGAAAAACAAATCTATAAAGAAATAGTCCCTCTTCTTAAATAATATATAAATAATCATGTGCAGAATGTTGGTATAAATATGGACAGTAAAGGCCATTCTGATGATATCTCCGACGGAAGTTAGGAACATGTTACCAGACAATGGAGAAAGAGTAATAATCCTTGTTACGAAGCGGCAAAGAACTTGCGTGAATTGTGTGCATGTTCTAATGTATTTTAAAAATTGGAAACTTAGTTGAGAAGACATCTAGGCAAAGTTTTGAAGAAACTTAGTTCCTCCTGACTACTTATAGCAAAATGTGAGAAGAGAAAAATTACTTAAAGTCAGAATTAATTAGCAAAACGAACAAACAAAAAACTAGAACTTAACGATTTAGAAAATTCTGAGCCTGTGTTTATTGCAAAAAGTCAGAAAACATGTTCAAAAGTAAACACAAAGTGTGTGACTCAGTGACAACTTGATTAGCAGATTAGTATGGGTGTGAACCACAGACTTAATCAGCTACCCCAGCAGGAAAACTGCCAATTTGAACCAACCCAATGGATAATATGAACACTATTTGGATGATGGGGACACCTATCTAGGACATAAGCATTACAAAAATGATCCATGTAACCTAAAACATGTGTTCCCCCCTTAATATTTTGAAATAAAAAACAAAAAAAAGGAAGGAAAGAGGAAAAAATGAAGAAAGATTATCAGACTTCCTGAATTTTACAGGAGAGGACCAAGAGCAATTCTGCTGCAAGCCGAAGTGTTTTGGTCTTCAGGACAAGGCAGACAGTCTGTTGCAGGACCTTCTCATAATTATGTGAGATAATTTCCTTAATAAATCCCCTATCATCATTTATCTATTTATATACCCTCCAATCTATCTATTCTATTGGTTCTGTCTCTCTGGAGAACCTCGAATAACACATTTGATTTTACATGTTTACAGCTAGAGAGGAATTTTGTTTCAGGATGAATTGTACCTCGAATCTCAATGATCTGTAATTTAGATGATGCTTAGATGAGATTTTAGACTTTAGAGTTGATATTGGAACAAGTTAAGAATTTAGGGCCTATTGTGATAGAACGAATGTATTTCGCAAGTGAGAAGGACATAATTTGGGGGCGTCTAGAAGTGGAACACAGTGAACTGAATGTGTGTGCCCTCCCCCCCATTCGTATATTGAAACTTTAATCCCAGTGTGATGGTATTTAAGGGTAGAGACTTTGGAAGGTAATTAGGCCACTGTCACTAGGGTGGAAGCCTCATGAATGAGGTTAGTGCCCTTATGAGAAGAGGCCAAAGAGCTAACTTCCTCTCTTTCTTTCTACCATGAGAAGACATGCGAAGATGGCCTTCTGTATACTAGAAGGAGAGCCCTCACCAAAAATCCAACCTTGCTGGAACTCTGATCTCAGACTTCCAGTCACCAAAACTGTGAGAAATACAGGTTTGTTGTTTAAGTTACCTAGTCCATAGTAATTTGTTACAGTAGCCTGAACTAACACAAAGCCTTATGGTGAAATTTAACAAAATGGTAGTAAACATATATATTATACTTGACTATTTGGTTTTCACATTAAAACATTTTCATTAAAAAATGGAATTTTCTCTATAAAAACCGAGAGTCCTAAGATTGAAATGGTTTTGTTTTAACTAGAGGCTTTACTAATGTCACTGTAAAAAATAAATCCAAATATGTGGAATTTTTCCATTATGTGGCTTCATTTATATATTTATTCAACAAATGTATATGGAACAGCCAATATGCATCAGGCATTACCATAGTCTGTTCAAGGTGAACAAAATAGACACAACTTTATGCAGTCTTCAATTCAGAGGGAGAGCTAGCCAATAAAATCATTAAATAAAAGACATCCTTTATTTTACCAATCCTAAAGTAAATATTTTTAAATTTACATTTTAACATCTCTGAACTTAGTATTCATCACCTGACTAAGAGCATATTCCTGTTGCTATGGTCCAGGTGCAGTCTTTTAGCAGAAATAGTTGTTATCATCTGTCTATGTATACATGTTCAGGTTGTTCACATGTCAACAAAGCAGTCGAGTTTGGTGTTTTATTTGACAAAATATCCTAGCCCTTAGGGCCTTAGGGGGAAGGAATTCACAGACATAGCAGTACCTCTAAAATATGTGTGTGTGTGATATATATATGTGTGTGTGTGTGTGTGTGTGTGTGTGTGTGTGTGTGTGTATGTTTGTGTGTATGTATAACAAAATAATAAAATAAAGGACAAGGAATTTCCCTTTGAT
This sequence comes from Indri indri, assembly GCA_004363605.1. NCBI lineage: Eukaryota > Metazoa > Chordata > Mammalia > Primates > Indriidae > Indri > Indri indri. Next base: position 20,914 of record RJWJ010016544.1, read on the forward strand.
TTATAAATGAGGAAAAGAGATATCCACAGGGCTTAGGGTAAGAGAGAAGGTTGAACTAGCTAAAATTTATAGAAAGCAGAAGTGATGAGGCTGGCCTACTTAATATAGACAGAGGAGTCAACAAGTAAAGAATAAGTTCATGTAAAAAGTGTGTCTGCTTGTTATTCCCGGTGTCAGATCTGGAAAGCTACATCCATTGGCATTTCTGTACACAAGATATTTCAGGACTATCTGAAGAAGGAATAGAAGCCCAGAATCTTAACAACTTCTGCTGAGATTAAGAAAGTGCCAACACCAAAACTTGCAATACATGTGCTAGTGACTTAGTTTCTAAAATTTGGAAAATAGTGGCAAAGCAATCTTTGAACAAAATTCTTTATTTCTCTGCATTCGCCAATTCCTTTAGCAGCATGAAGGACAATATTGCATGGAAAACATGAACAGCAGTAACTATGAATAAAAATACAACTTAGAAAACTTGAACTCTGAATTCAAGGAAGGTGTAGGAACACCTTAATCATTTATTTTGCACATAATGACATTTTTTTCTATGTACAAGAGTGATAAGTGTTAAATAAGATTCAAAGTATTCTTTTTAAAAGTAAAAAATTATGAGTGATACAAAACCAATATATTATTGTTTAGCAGTCTTGTGGCTCTCCTAGCAGTATGTAAAATAATTCTGGCTGTTCCAATCAGATGTAAGCTTAACGAAATATATGGTAATTAAAATAGCTGTTTGAAGGAAACTGGGTAAGGGATAAGATTCTGTAAGATGGAGAATGCTTTGCAAAGGATTTTCAGGCAAGGTTTCTGATGAAGTAACATTTATTTTGAGAATGGAAGAATAAGAATATTTTAATACTTTGCTTTGCAATAATAGGTTTGCTATAAAATTTGTCCAAATGGAGCCATTTCTGAGGAAAAAAAGCACATTCTTAATATGTTGGATTTTTACCTAGAAAATCGATGAGTATGGTAATGCTAAGCAAAGTTTAAGTGAAGACTGTATAGGCTGAGGAAAATGTGAAATAATGAGAAAAATTTGGCATGTGGGAATATCTTCAAACCATTTGTCTGGACTGTAATAGAAAAGGGGAGAGTGCTATTGAGGGGAAGTCCAAATGATAAATGGAACAAGACCAAGAAGAAATCTTAGTAGCCTAAGGTAAAGAACTCATATTTTATTCTAAGTGCAAAAGGAAAGATTTTAGATTGAAATAAATTTATTTGATTCTTAATGTAGAAATATTATTCTGCCTACTCTATGGAGAATGGATAAGAAGGATCATGAGAGATGTTCTGGAGAGTTCAGAGGTTATTGAAATAAGCCAAATGACAGGTCAACCAAGGTGGTGACAGCAGGTATCAAAGTGTATAGATGATAGATAAAATAATAAAATATAAGAAAGACCTAAGCTCAAATATTATGGTTGAGGTAGTGTAAGGAGTGCAAAATGGCTCCAACTTTTCTTGTATGAGTAACGAAATGAATTCTGGCAGCATTTTCTGATACATAGTAGGTCCAAGGAGAAATAGAATTAGGGAAATAAATTAGGATTTCTGCTCAGTACATATTTACAATGCATGAGACATACGCATGAGAACATCAGGTAAGAATTTAGATAAGTGAGACTAGAGCTCAAAGGAAAATTCTAGGCTACAGAGGTAAAATTAGGAAGCATCAGCATAACACGTTGACTAAAGCAACATGATGCTTATTTCACCTAAGGAGATCGTAGGAAAAGGTAAGAAAATTGAAGATCTGAGGTACACTGATGAGATAGAAAATTGAGGAAAAATGCCTGGCAAAGAAAAGTGAACCAAACATATATGTAGAAAACTAAATAGCTTTATGTCAGGGAACCCAAGGGAGATTAATTCAATAAGAAAGAATAGTCAAATGTATCGATTGCTGTTGGAATATTTAATAAGATGAGGTGAAAGGAATTTCCAGTTGATTTGCCAATAAAATATTGAAAGAGCATGTGTATATGTGTGTGTGTGTGTCTAGTATTAATAGAAGCTGAACAGAAAGTAAATGGCAGCTGGACAGATAAGTAAATGGCAGATTTCGAAGTTAAGATACATTGTGCAACAATCTCAAGAAATATGTCAATAAAGAGAATCAGAGAAATGAGGTGTAAGATGGAAATCAATTCAACACCAAGAGGGATAATTACATTTATTATCATAAATATATTATCATAAATGTAATTATGTAATTATTATTTTAATGGGGATTATCCCAGTATAAATCTATATTCCTGGGAGGGAGGGAGGGAAAGACATACTAGACAGGGAGAACTTGATTTAACATAAGATAAGAAGCAAAGTCATCGAGGAAGTAAGAAAACTCTAAGTATAAGAACAGAGATTGCTTGTAGGCTATGGAGACACTGTTGTGATGGGAGGAACGCACCTCACAGACCTCCAACTGCAAAAACCACAATTTAACAAGTGCCCCAGCTGCTGAGCTCTGATGCCCATCACTGCATTTGCACCAAGGCTATGCCTCTTCAGGGCCCTTTCCAGCCGCTGACTGAGTGCAGACTCTGTACTAATTGCCCGTGCAGGCCCCTTCCTGGCAGATGTGGAGTTTCTCAAGCAGCAGACTTTGGCACAAGGACTCCTCAATGGTTCTTGCCAAACCTTCCTTAGACTGAAAGTTAGTCCTGGAAACTTCACCTAACTTTCCTGTCCTTTTGCTCACTTAGGGTCAGACTTGCATTGTTGCTTAGCAACTCCCCCACTGTCACCCACCTTCTTCTCATTTTCTCTCACAAAGGTGGTTCCAGTTTCCTTTAATTAAATCCTTAGATAAAGTCTAATAAAAGCCCTGTCTTGTGCTTCACAGACACAGAGGCTGTGGACTGATCAAGCAGTACTGAGAAGGGTAGGAGAAAATAAGCAGAGAAGTGTGGATTTCAAATTTGGTCCCTAGACCTATGTATCCTGTTGTGGACACAGCACCAAACAGAGGCCCCTGACTTAATAAACACAGTGGTCCTGAAGGAAGACATCTCATTCTTTCAGAATTTTTTCTTCGAACTGATATTTCAACTCTTCGTTGAGAAGGTTGTTGAAGTATTCTATGAGGGCACCTTTCTCTGAATGATAAAGGCAAATTTGAAAAAAGGAAAAAAAAATATATGTAAAAATTTAAAAAATATATTTCAGGTTTCAGCATAAATAATGCATGAATTCTAGGTACCTGACATTGCTAAGGGCTGAATATATGAATAGCTTTAAAATTTTTGAGAAATAAATGTTATCAGTGAAGACCAAAAGATTTTGGGTGTCCCTAATCATTGGAAGAGTGGTTCTCAAAAAGTGTGCATATACGTGTGAGGATGATGGTGGTGGTGCTGGGAGGGGGGTTATTAGTGAACGTACGGCAATGTCAGTAACAGGTTGTGACTCAAGCTAAATATTCCCCTTCTCTGGCTATTTCGGACGCTATAAAGAAGGTTTTGCGTCTGCCTGTCAATCTACCAGTGCCCTCCCCAGTTCTCACTCCTCAAGGAGGTGGAATCGAGGAATTACCCATCCATTATGTCTCACAAATTGAAGTATAGAGTTTCTCCCATAACCTATCATAGTAATATTAGGAAACAAAATGAATTTGGGGTATATATAAGATAATTAATATCTGAAACAATTAATGTCCAAAATTACGATATAGCTGGGAGAACTATCAAATGTGTGGGAAGGAAGGTGAAAGAGAGGGTAAACATTTTAGAAGGCTTTCCAAGTAATGCAACATCACTCCTCATCCCTGGACAACTTACAATACTTTTAGTAGTTTATCTCATAGAGGGCAACAAGCCTTTCTTACCAAATTACACTTATTGCTACTGTCAAGGTGAATAATTTTCAAATGCTACACTCCAATAGGCTACTGAACATTTGGCATAGTACTATCTACTATCTTTCATTAATTTTTTTATTTAATGCTCCTATCATATACACAAGTATACTAATCTGCTGCTGCCTAGCTAAAACTTTAGTAGAATGGTAAAGATAATCCTTCCTTAATAAACACAGAATTGTTCCATTGGCCATAGTACGGGCACTTGTCTCAAATTGATTGAGTCAGTACAGACAGGATCTGATTCAGTGGTTAAGATTGAAATAACCAGAAAATCGCAAAGTTAATTCAATTAATTTAACAATCTTAATGACTAAATCAGATTGCATTACCTTATATAGGTTGAGGATAATCTAATTCAAAGCAGTTGGCTATTATTTTTGTTTAAATATGGAAATTAATCGATTGTGGAAGATCATACAAATAGACCCATTGAACTAGTTGGAATTGAATCTGGCACTCTACAAAATTAACTGTTGGATTTTCTCTAATTCAGGAAGCTGAATTGTGATGAGGGAACAATATAGGTTTTCAAAAATGTTATATTAATTTTTTATGGGTAACAGAAAAGCATTCAGAGAATTTGGTTGTGTGGAAAGGTTCTCAGAGTGTTTATTGTCTGGAAATAAGACAGTCATGCAGAAAGATATTTTTCCTGATGTTTTCAATCAGCTGCTCTCAGTATCATAATAAAATCAATCAGCAATGATTGTTATGTGTACAAATACAACTCCAAAAATCATGATCATGAAAATAAATATTGACTTATCAAACTGCAGCCCATGTAGCCATAGGTGACATTGGGAGTCTGATTACATGAAACTCAGTTAACTGAAATTTAATTGGAAATATTATTAAACTTTATTATATTTTACAAATATTTTGAACTGATAATGACACAGCCTTTTGACCTAACCAGAATTAAACTACAACAGCTGTGATATCTCAATCCCAACCATGTTGAATGAGCCCAGCACTTAGAACATCTGTTCTGCAATAAAAGAAGGCTAATTACTGCAATCTCAATGACATTCAAGTAGAATTACCAGATTCTAACAGAGAAAAAGAAAAAGCAATTTGGAAGAATTTTGTATCCACTAATGTAAAAGTTCTTGTTTTTTCCTAAGAGAAAAATAAATAAAAATTTTATGGTGAATTCTTTAATAATTTTAAGATGTTCAAAGATATTTGGAGCATTTATGCTCTAAATAAATACAGATATAAATGAATGGATAAATAAATAAAACAACAAAACTTCTGGAATTCCTCAAAATGGAAATAGAAGCCTGAGTCACAAGCACCTTTGGCAATTTTATGCCCCTTCTCTAAAGGAAATATTGTATATACTCAGAAAATAATTTGAAGGCATTCACTTATTCTGAAATCCCCATCCTCATGTATGTAAGGGTAAAACATCCGTTTTATAACTCAGGTTTTATTTTTTGTATACATTCATGTTAAGAAACAAAAAAAAAATGATGAGAAAAATATTGTAATATCTATAATTGAAATTAATACATTATGCGTTAAAATAATTAGAATTGAGAGGCAAAAATAGACAAAATTAATTAATGAAAACCTTGAGACAGATGGAAATTTTCATTTACAACTCTCAAAGAAAGTAAAAATCCATCACGAACCATATTTATGGCATACATTACATGATGTATGCTTCATACTATTACAAACATCTTCGTAAAAATTTCTGCTTAAAGTCATTGAAACTTTGGTGCTTTGGAATTCAAGGATAAATCAGAGGTGTTGGTGGGTATAACAGAAGAAGACATTGGATGCTGAAATAAACAGGTATGAAGTAAGTTAACATCAAAAGAGAAAAGAAAGAAAATATCTGTAACACAGCATGTGAATAAAACATAAGACAAAAAGAGAAGGCAACAAGCATTTAAGAAAGATTTTAAGTGAACCAAATCAGAAACACAAAGACAAATATTGCATGTTCTCACTTATAAACGGTACCTAAATAATGTGTACATGTGGACAAAGAGTGTGGATGAGAGATGTAAAATGAGAATTGCTTTATGGATATAATGTGCATTATTCAGGTGATGGATACATAGATTACATGCAACAAAATTGCATTTGTACCCCATAAACGTGGACAAATTTTAAAAAAATAATAAAAATAAACAGGTAAATAACAAAGGATGATTTTAGTAGTCATTAAGCATTGCTTTTACGATAAAACAATTTTGACGATTTAATGGTAAATATTATTCTTCAATTCCCTTCCTTGTCATCTATACAATTGCCTCCCAGATACTGGCCTGATTCTGCATTGCATTTTGTGTGCTCACCACCAACACCTCGGTCAATGACACCACACCTTGGACTTGGCCTTCCCTGGCTGCTTTCTAACTAATTTCTCAACCTTCATTCTTATTCCATAATTTGAGAGGAAATTGAGTTTTCTACTCCATCTTGTTAACTTATCCCTCTCCTTTGAAAAAATATAATTCTCAGTCTTATTTTAATGATTTTTGAAATCCAAATAAAATCATATATCTTGTCTGAATACAAACACATAGTCATTAGGACAAATTCTGCTTTGTTTTCAAACTATTCATATTACAACAAATCATATCTCAGATATAGGGAATCACTAGACTTCAGGAAAAATTGAAAAGTCCTCACCCTGACCTACGAATCCTCTGTGATCTAGTCTAGGCATCCCATTTCAGATTAATTTCTTGCAGCATGTCATATTACAATGTGTAGTTCCCTAATTCTGAACTTCTTATCATTGTTATGAATACATCATACTGTTTCTTTGTTCCATGTTTTCCTCTAAAGTCTCTTTGTCTGAATATCTTCTTTTCTATTCACAAAATGATATGGGCATCATTCAACACTTATTGCAAAAAGAATGTTCCTCAATCTTTTTTTTCCAAAGCCTAATTATAGTCATTCACATCTTTTATTCCATGTACATATGACTAAAATTTAGCATTTACCATTCTCTACTGTAATTATATGCAATAATTACTTCTCTCTCACCCAGTTAACTATAATCTCTTCTCAGCAGAAACTGTGATATTCTACTGTGTAACCCAGACACCTAGCGGATGTCTGGTGCACTCAGCATGTGTTGACTACACGAGAGGAATTCAATTGAAAGGAATCCTGATGTGGTGAAAACAGCATAGGAGCTTTGGTGTTAGATCATTCTGGTTTAAAATTTCAACTCTATCAGTTAGCAGTTCTGTGGCATTAGGTGACGAAGATAAGCTTTCTGTGTCACAAATACTTACTCATCTGTGAAACTGAGCTAACGTCGAATACAACTTTGTAGGATTGTTATTGATAATCATGATATGTATTTTAATGTAACAAATAATACCTAGAACACTGAGAAAACAAGTAAATAAAAATTTCCCTTTTTTCCCATTACTAGGGTCATATAAATTAACTGAAATAAAAAAAAACTTTAAAGGAAGATTTGACCCCTCAAAAATTAATGGATTTAATTAGGTAACCAGTCTCTATCCTCAGTAGCCTTAATATGTGGTTATTCAATAACTGCTTTTGACACTGGTAAAACGGCAGCTATATTAGGTCATTAAGTGTGAAATGTCCAATTTCGAATCAAAAGTTTAGTTTATAGCATCTCAAACAAGAAGCAGTACAATTAATCAAAGTATGTGCCTAAACTATCAGCACAGTTTTGACATACATCTTAATGGTAGCTTGTTTATACCAGCAGCAAAGAAGCCTGGAGAGTGAGTGGCGATGAAATCGCAAAAGGCCTTTTCCACAGCTTGTTGAGAATTGAATATTTTTCCTTGCAAGAAGTGGTCCAAAGCCTGGAAGAAGTGGTAGTCAGCTGGTGCAAGGTCTGGTGAATAGGGTGGATGACAGAGAGTGTCCAAGTACAGCCTCTATAGTTTGAGCAGATTTGTTTGTGTGACATGTGGTTCAGTGATCTTGCAAGAGGATTGGCCTGTCTCTGTTGACCAATTTCAGCTGCTTAATTAAAAGCATCCTCTAGGCCGGGAGCGGTGGCTCAAGCCTGTAATCCTAGCACTCTGGGAGGCCGAGGCGGGCAGATCGTTCTGAGCTGAGGAGTTCGAGACCAGCCTGAGCAAGAGCGAGACCCCGTCTCTACCAAAAATAGAAAGAAATTAATTGGACAGCTAAAAATATATACAGAAAAAATTAGCCAGGTATGGTGGTGCATGCCTGTAGTCCCAGCTACTTGGGAGGCTGAGACAGTAAGACTGCTCGAACCCAGGAGTTTGAGGTTGCTGTGAGCTAGGCTGACGCCACGGCACTCGCCCCAGGCAAGAGAGTGAGACTTTGTCTCAAAAAAAAAAAAAAAAAAAAAAAAAAAGCATCCTCATCATTTCATGCAATTGGTTGCAGTAGACATCTGTTGGAATCTACATCTACTGACCAGGTTTCATGCAGCTGTAGTGGATAATACCAGCACTGGACCATGAGACACCATTCTGTGGCTGAGTAGAACTCCATGGTGTACATATACCCCATTTGATTATGCAGGCCCCATCTATACAGCTTCTTTACCTGCCCATTTGTTTCAGATAGTACAATATTGTTGGAATAGTTACATCAAATCTTGCTGCTAATTCACGTATAGGTTGAGATGGATTTTCCTCCACTGTAGCTTTCAGCTCATCATGATCCACCTTGGTCTCGGGTCACCCACGTGGCTCATTTTCAAGATTAAAATCACCAGAATGGAAATTCTCAAACCGACAATGTACTGTGTGTTCATTAGCCACATCCTTCCCAAACGCTTTGTTGATATTTTGAGCTGTCTGCATTGCACTGGTTCCACGACAGAACTCATATTCAAAAATCACAGGAATTTTTGACTTATCCATGGTTTCACAAAAATTACTCTAAAAAAATTTTTGAAAGATAACCCAAGCCAAACTGTGCACTTGAAAGAATGAGGTTGTACCTTCACAACAAAAATAAAACAAGAAGTGTCAAAGTGAAATGTCAGACATAACAACTGTCAAACTTAGTACTTAAGGAAATAGGATATTTCACACTTAATATTTCTGATAATTATATCTTATTTAATAGAACTATACAAAAATCATGGTTTTTAGTAAAATTATACTTTGCAGTGAAAAAGTAAAAGTATTTTTAAGTTTCTAACTTTAAGAGACTTTCTCTAAAATGCTTTTAAACTTACAAATATTGAAAAATGTAGGCTGTTTTGGTTTATATATTCAAGAGACTTTAAGAAACTAGAATAATACACAAAGACAATGGCATAAAATATGAGTTTGTTTTTATGAGGAAAAAAGCTAACTTTGAAATTTAATTTGGTAAGAATTGATCAAGAATGTAAAATTTTTGTCACAATAACATTTTTGCAATACTTTTAAAGTTTGAGGCAATACAAAACTTTGGTCTAGCATATAATGTGGCTGTTCATAAATAATTTTCCTCACTGTTGGGTGCCAATAGACTCAGGGCCACTCAGCCAAAAAAATTACAAAATTACTACCTTACATGATCATTTTTGTCATTTTGGTTTTCAGAGAATCTGCAGTAAGTGCAAATGCTATTTTGACAAAAATGTGTGTTTGGCAGAAGCCACCATTTTAAATTTGAAACTCAGAGTTTCTGAGTTGATTTTTCTCCTTTTTTTTTTATAATTTCAAAAGTAGATCATAATTGCTCTAGATGTTTTTGAAAACAAAATCATTCTGTAGAATTTTGCAAAGAGTAGTTTTGTTTTTCTGTAGTTTTACTCATAGAAATATATTTCTATGTTAAATATAGAGTTAACATATGAACCAACAATTTCACTCCTTGATATCTACCCAAGACAAATAAAAACATGTATATACAAAACTTGTACACAAATGTTCAGAACAGCAATTATTCATAATTGTCAAAGAATGGAAAAACCCAACTATCTATCAACTGATGAGCAAAATATAATATAGTGACACAAAGGGATATTATTTGGAAAAAAAGGAATGGCGTGCTTATGCATGCTACAATATTATTCTATGTGAAAGAAGCCAGTCACTGAAAACAACATACTGTATGATTCCACTTTTAAAAAATGTCCAGAATTGACAAATCTGTAGAGACAGAATGTAAAGCCGTGGTTGTCAGCATTGTGGGGAATTGAAGGGGGAAGAAAGGAGTGACTATTAATAGGCATAAGTTCCTTCGGGGAGTGATGGAAATGTTCTAAATTAAATTATCTTAATGATGGCATAACTCTGTAAACATAATAAAAAAGCATTGAATTGTATACTTAAAACAGGTGAACTTTGTTATGTAAATTATATTCCAATAAAACTGCTTAAAATACATTTAAGTATATATATCTTTCAAAGATTAAAGGGACTTAATATAGTGAGTAGTAAAATTATTTTATATTGTAACAAAAATACATTGAAAAATAAATATTATCTTCCAATGATAATAGTAAGTTATCTGCTTAGACATCTTTATTTTCAGATATTCAAGGTTTAATATTTTCATGGACCTATCCTTATGAATATTAAAATATAACCATAATTAATAAAAACTAGAGACTAGTTTGAAAGATATAAAGGTTAAATGCTTTAAATATTACCTAAATCTTCCTGTTAATATATTTAGATGTGCTTTTTCATTTTAATACATAACAAGGCAACTTATAAATAGGTTTTCACTTTATTGGAGTAATTTATCAAAATAAACTAATAAAATTTGAAGAAATGTAATTGGCTATCAAAGAGATTTTCTACTTTTTTAAATTTTTGCTTGCCAGAGTAACCTGTATCCAACCATATTTCTGGGAAAATTTTTGTTTACTCTGTCAAATCATTTTTTTATTCTTTATTCTATGGCGAACTGGCCTCACTCCTATCACAATCCTAAAGTTTATAGCTATATACTCATGGACTAGAAATTCTTCTAGGTCTTTTCATTTCCAGTTGAGACATCTTTGCATCCTCTCTGGCAGGGTCTGTGACATAACTTTCATTTCCGATAAGGTCATCATTTATGAATACAGCTTAGCTCTACTTGTTAACAATCTGAGGAAAGCTCAATTTCAAGCTTAACTTGTGAATTAAATTCGGTTTGAACACTGAGTTGAGTCTGTCCTTCTGAACTTGGAGGTTTCTAATCCCGTGTGAGAATTCTCCCTCCAACAACCAATGATATTAGGAAAATCAAGTTGGTGTCTTCTTTTCCAATTTTAATCCGTTAACCAAAGGTTTCCTTTTATGTCCCCGCAACAAAACTGCCACTACGAGTATTCTTTCCACGGCTGATCTCTCATGCAGACACTTCACTCTGTTTGTTCATAATTCCTTTTCTACTGTTCACCTTTTTCATCTAAAATACATTTTATAGGTAATCGTTGTCACACTAGGATTACAAATGACTGAAATATCCTGAAATCTGGTACATAGGCCTCTCAGGGTTATCATAACCAAATAACTTTGTAAGAAGGTTTTTTTCCAACAGAATCTTTGTGCAAAGCTTGATCTATAAAGTTTCATTGAGATTTCAGGAGCAGGGACTCTGTGGTATAAAGCTGGCCTTGATTTATGATTAAATTTTGGCTGACCACTCTACTGATTTTCATACAGAATACGATATCATATAAAAAGCAAAAATGCTTAAACTTTTTTTGAGCAATCTCTGGGAAACTGATAGTGCAATGCTTTGAAAACAGTGCAACATTGAGGCATGTGAAGCTCCCCCCATATTTTCAGACTGAGTGTACCTTATCCCTTTAATCATGCTATTAATAATACATCATCAGGGAAGAAAGTGCTGGTGGCTCTGGAGATAATGATAAAGAGTTGTGAAAGGTTGGTGGGTAGATACAAGCATACCCTAGAGGTAGCACAGGTTCAGTTCCAGACCATCTCAATAAAGCGAATATCATAATAAAGCAAGTCACAAAATTCTTTTTGGTTTCCCAGTGCATATAAAAGTTATGTTTAGGCTATACTGTAGTCTATTAAGTGTGCAATAGCATTTACGTTTAAAAAATGTACATACCTTAATTAAAAAATACTTCATTGTTAAAACGTGCTAATGATCTTCTGAGCCTTGAGAGAGTCAATCTGTTTGGTACATGATGCCTGCCTTTCAGCCTGTCTCAGCGTTCACCATGCCTTTCTCACTAAGCTTAATCATTTTTAGCTTCTGATTTAAGGTGATAGATGTGAAACTCTTCCTTTAAAGGACCTTGTAGGGTTATTATTTGGCCTAATTTCAATACTGTTGTGTCTCAGGGAATAGGGAGGCCTGAGGAGAGGGAGAGAGATGGGGGAATAACCCACCATTGGTCATTGACAAAATTTTATGACCTCTTGGTCATTACTACTCATTTCCTTTGCATTCCAAAAGTGACTTTCGCTCCAAACAAATAACACCACCATCTTGCCTTTGTGATTTAGCGGTCATTTGGATAATTTATCTGTTTTAATAACTTTTTTGTTAAAGTAGCAAATAATCTCAAAACCTCAGGTACTTAAAACAATACAACTCTTTTTTCTTTTGAAATTGGCGATGAGTTATGGCTTTTCTGAACTCTCCTCCTCTCTAATGAGTTCTTATTCTTGCACCCAAGCTCAAAGAGCTGCCCGCATCTGGGATGTGCTATCCTCATGATCCAGTGCAGGAACAAAGTAAGGCAGAACCAAATCACACAAGTGTATTGAATGTTTTTGCACAGATGTGGAGAAAGATATGTCTACTCACACACCATTGGCCAAAAACAAATTGCATGGTTAAGCCCAAAGTCAGGAATATAAACTCAACCTACAGTGAAGCATGGCAATGGTGAAGAACTGTGAAAAATTAATACATCCTACCAAAGTCAAAAACATTTGCTTTCCTCTAACACAATTTCACTCAACTCCTCTGAGGGACTCTAAAACTTCACTCAAATTTGGAGGTGCATTGTGATCTGCATCAGGTTCAGATGCAGCTGCACTTGATCAAAGACATGTAATCGGAAAAGATATTATATCTACTTCCTATAAGCAATTTATCTCTCTCGCTCTCTCTCTCTGTCTCTTTCTCTCTCTCTCTCTCTCTCTCTCTCTCTCTCTCTCTCTCTCTCTCTCTCTCTCTCTCTCTCTCTCTCTCTCTCTCTGTCTCTTTCTCTCTGATGCACACACAAATTCACACCCAGAAAGTAGAATGGTGGAACACTAACAAGACAATTACAATAAACTCTCAAATTCTCACATTTGGAAAGGAGGAAATAGTAGACCCATACAGATCACTTGTTAATAGCAGTTCTGAAAACCAGGCAAAAGTTGTAAAGTCCCCCTATTCTTGAGAAACAAAACAGTCTTTGTTTAGGCTCTTTTTCATCCTAAAAGATGCTTTCTGAGGTGTTGTTTTCTATGGCTCTTGACTCTGTCCTGTGAGGAGTTACTTCTTTTCTATCAGCCTTCTTGGCTATTTCCAAAGAAAACAAGAGTATTTACTTTGGGGAAGGAAGATTAAGCAGTTTGCTAACCCTGCCTCTTGTACCTAGTAACTTGAGATCCCAAGGG
>RJWJ010016545.1:0-34305 GCA_004363605.1 Indri indri
TTATCCTGGTTTCATTTTAGCTTAGGGCTGGTTTTACTCTATTTTTACTTTCATCATGGTGTAGTCCCATGAGTTCCCAGTTGAATGTGGGCAGAGTCTTCTTGGGTAGATATGGGACTCGATTTTTGACTGCTGACCTCTGAGCAACCAGAGCTGTAGGTGGTGAGTTTTTAAGTTGTTTCTTCCTGATCTGCAACCTCTCTGGGATTTTGCCTTCCCTTAAATTTTGACTTGATAAATCCTCACTTTCTTGACAGCCCTTTACTACCTTTTTTTTTTTTTTTTTTAAATTTCAGGATATTATGAGGGTACAAACATTTTGGTTACACTTTATGTCTTTGCCTCGCCCAAGCGAGGATTAGAGGAATGCTCTTTACTACTTTTCAAAAGACTTTAAAAAGTCTTTCATCCAAGCTTTGTGAAACTTAGAAATTGTTCCAAATTTATTTTTTATCAATTCTGAATGTGGCCATCTCTACTCTCCAAATTTTCTTTCTCTTATTAAATAGCTCTGGTACAGTTTTCTTTTGACCTGGTAACCACCCTCTTTTTTTAGAGTGTATTTTAAATCCCAAATCTGATATAACTTGTATTGATTTTATAATTTAGTTTAAGTCTTAATGTTATCGCCTTTACCTACCACTACAATGAACAGTCTATATGTTATATACTACTTCTTAATATTTGAAGCAGTAACTCATCTCTATTTTGGGGAATATGAGCCTAATAATTGGCAGGACTCCTTTTTTTACAAGTGAATTATAAAATCATTTAATATCATTTTTAAACATGTTTTTGTAGGTTATTTTTCTGCTTCCATTCTGACTACTCTAGCTTGAAACCCAATTTATTATGACTCCATGAGTGCCACTAATTTATATTTGAATTCAAAAAAGAGAAAATCTACTAAAATCCTATTAATAAGTTTAAATGAAAGTTGTGGAAGTATTATAGCTAATAATTAAAAACATACTTTTTCCTACATTTTAGTTATTTTCAGCTTCAATTTTATCAAATGGTAAACAAATAGTTTAGTAAATGCATATTTACTTGGATTCTTGTTTACATTTTTGAATTATCATTAGAAACACTAAAGAATGTTATCGTTTTGCAAAGTGAGTCCTAAAGTACCTGAAAAATTTTAATGATTTTCTCTTTCTATTATATTATTTATTTTTGGTATTTCATATATTTGACATTCTAAGTCTAGCAAACACTGCTGAAACTGTATTATCTACTCCACAATTTTTAAAAACATTTCTACCGATATATTGTTCACATAAACTTCACCATTAATCTCTTTTCTGTCTCCATGAATTTGTCTATTCTTGTCATTTAATATAAATGGAATTGTGAAACATGTGGTCTTTTGTGTCTGGCTTCTTTCACTTAATATAATGTCTTCAAGAATCATCCATGTTGTAACATGTATCAGTGCTTCATTCATTTTTATGGCTGAATATTCCATTGTAAGGATATGACACATTTGACACATTTTGTTTATCCCCTCATTAGTTAGGTTTCTTCTAGTTTCTTGCTATTGTTAATAATACTGCTGTAAACATCCATGTACAATTTTTGAGTGGACATTTGTTTTCAGTTTTCTTAGATATACACCTAGTAGTGAAAGTATTTGATAATATACTAATTGCACATTTAACTGTTTGAGGAACTAAAAAATTGTTTTTCATAGCAGCTGCACCATTTTACATTTACACCACCAATGCACGAGAGTTAGAATTTTCCAAATCTTCACCAACACTTGTTATCGTATGTCTTTATGATTATAACCATCCTAGTGTGTACGAAGTTATGTTTCATTGAGGTTTTGATTTGCATTTCCCTAGTGACTAATGATGCTGAACCTCTTTTCATGTATTTATTGGCCCTCTGTATATCTTCTTTGGAAAACTATTTTAATTTTTTGACCATTTTATAATAGATTGTCTTTTTATTGTTGTGTTGTAATAATTCTTTATATATTCTTGATACGACTATCTTATCACATGTATGATTTACGAATTATTTTTCTCACTGTGGGTGTTGTCTTTTTATTTTCTTGATGATATCCTTTGAAGAGCATGAACATTTTTAATTTTGGTGAAATCATTTTTTTTCTTGTTGCTTGTTTTTTTTAGATCTAAGAAACCATTCTCTCAACCAAAATCTCAAAGATTTCTTTCCATGTTTTCTTCTAAGAATTTATAGTTTTAGCTCTTACATTTAGATCTATGATTCATTTGGAGCTAATTTTTACATGGTGTGTGGTAAGCATTTGACTTTATTCTTTTACATTTAGATTTCAAGTTGTCCCAGTACAATTTGTTGAAAAATATTTTTTCTTCTATTGAATTATCTTGGTACCCTTGTCAGAATTCAATTGACTGTATGTAAGGATTTATTCCTGGATTCTAATTTCTATTTCATCGATGCATATGTCTATCTCCAACATAATTTTGGCATTATAGAATTTTTATTATTTAAAAAAATGTGCTATTGAAGAAAAAAAAACATGGTATCTTAAGAATCTCCAATAGCATAGTTTGAATATTTTCTTATTCTTAAGATTTAAATCTATTTTCCTAAAATTTAAATATTTTATAATATTGTACTCAAATTCATAAATTAACATGCAAACATACTTCTCCCATGTGTATGAATGTTATGTTATTTTCTTCCTAATAATTTATTAAAAGTTTTCAATTTTTAGATTCATGATGGATAGGAAATCTGTTGCGGATAGAAAGTTTATGGGAATTGACAAATAGTAAGAATATTCAAAGCCCTGAAAGACAATTGATGATTTTTCCATGCAGAGAAATATTGATTTATCCCATTGATAGGTAACAGTATAGTGCAAATATTGTGGTATTCATAATTAAAAAATCAGTTTTGCTCACATACTTAACACAAATTTATAGATATAATTATCAATATAGATATCAACATAGATATTTTTATGTGAGTAGTAAAATTCAGTTTAAAATTTCAAGTTCTGTACTAGAAAATTAAGAGCAAAATTTCTGAGAAATCTATAAATAGGAGAGAGGTAGGAAAGTGCTAACTAAGAACACCATATGTGAGAGCTTGATGGATAGAATAATTGCTTTATCTGAGATAGAATTTTTTCAGTTATTCCAGGTAACTATAGTCCTAGAAAGTTTATTTTCTGGTAGGATCCCTGAACTTTTTACCCATTTAGGAGACTATTCCCCTTTCCGTCATAACTTCAATTAAGGAAGACAGAACTTTGAGCAAATTTATTTATGAATTATGCATAAATAATTATATCAATTGTATTAAGAAGCAGTTTTGATTGCATGAACCATGAGACCAAACCTGAATTCTTTACATAAACCTCTTCTATTAATATCAGATAGGTCATCATGGTTTTCCAGGCCCTAGAAATAGCTGAGGTCCAGTGTTCAATAATTTCTTAAGGGATTTTCCTTTTCCCAATGCATACTTACCTTGGAAAGTAGACATTAGTCTCTGGGAAGAGCTAATGTTTTTCATGGTCTGTATTTAACTCATTGTCCATCAAACACCTAGGTAGGCAATAAGAATTTCTCCCTCTTGCTTGAGTTAACATTTTAAATGCAGAATCCCTGCTGTGTGTAGCCACAATATATTTGTGTATGTCAGACATTATTTTAGATCTTTTACATACAGCAAATTATTTAATCTACAAAATGAACCACTCCAACAAGAAAACTTCATTATTTGGATGGTGAGATGGTTCATTGAAGAATTAACTTTGGGGCCAACTGGAGACAGTTATATCATACACTACATGAAGGATATAGTGTATGCTGTGAACCAGCTGCTATTTTGTGGAACTTGGTCTCCCATAACCAGAATACATTGGATCTGGGAAGACAGGACTTTGTTCTCCTGTCTTTTCTCTATCTCCGAAAAAAAAAAAAAAAAAAAAAAAGAACACCATATTAACAAAGCTGTGGAACATTAGCTTGGCAAATGTGTAAATGGAAAGGAAACTATTCTAACTACAGTTAGAGATTTGAGACAAAATGTGGAGACAAATTGGATAGGGATGTTACTGGACATTTTCATTTTCACATGAGCACTCAGAATGATTATTTGGCAAGAAAAGGTCTCTATAATTTAATACCATATATGCAGATATATGTATAATATTTATCAGAATACTTAGAATTAACAAGTTATATTTGTTATTCAAAATTTTGCATAGGATTACTATTTAATTGTCTTAATTAAGATAAGAAGGAAAAAGTAAAAAGTGAAATTTTATACCCATCCATCTAAGTTTTTCTAGGTAGTGAAATGTCACAGATGACCAAAAAATATAGAAAGATTTCTACAGTCTAGGAAAAAAGAGCATAATAGAGGCTGTAGAGATCAGGAGGTTTTAGGCCTTTTATAATTTAGTTTCAGTTTACTGTTTCAATGTTTTCTAGTCATTATTCTACTATAAACAGTACATTACAACTACACATGATTAGCTTCTGTATTCATTCTAACCTGTTTGCCCCATGTTTTCTATATGTAAATTAAGCATTATCTACTTTTCACACCTGCCTAACTCACGTTCCCAGGTTCTTCAAGATGCCTTCCAGTTAGTTCAACATTCTTAAAGCTTTTAGAGCTTTTAACATATCACTCAAATTGGAACTTAAACATGTGCTTTATCTCAGGATTAATAGGTAATGGTGTATTAATTAAAACAAAATAGGTTAAGCTAAGACAGAATTTGGACTTGGCTACTAAGGTAGTACAGGAGACATGATAGTTATAGTGCTAGGAACTAGCAAAGGAGAGTCAGTCTCGTAGACAGAATCATATCCAGTGAGTAGAGTAAGTTTTATTCATTGTCCACATGGCTAGCAACAGTTGATCAACTGGTATGAAAAGTTTACCAACATTGAAATTGAATCACGTTAAGATAAATAGCTGATATTAATGAAGTCTGTCATCAGGTATCAAAACCCAGACACTATACTAAAGGACTGTTGAAGAAGAAAACTAAGACTAAAGACAGGATTGCTAGAATGAAGGGAATGACCCAAGGCAGATGTCAAGTTTGAAGAAACTGGGAAACATTGCAAAGGCAGAAAGGGGTGACAAAGTCTCAGAATGAGATAAAAACCTAAATATCAGCAATATTTGTTAGGCTATGAGCAAAGGTAAATTAATAGAGAGTTCCAAGTATTAGTCTGTCATAGGTCCTAGAATTGGAAAGAGAGTGGAATCTGCATGTTGATTTAGTAACTCCAAAGGGGGGAGTGAATGATTATAGAAATAGAGCATTATTTCTACCAACAGCTTCTTTCAAAAGAGAACTGTGGCTACATATTGTGAGATACTAGTATTAGAATTAAGTTTTCTAGAATTAACTATATTTGATCTTAGCTTCTATGAATCAATTGACCAATTACTGACAGCGAAGTTTCTTCTTTTTCATAGATAGGCTCAATGTATAAAAGTATCACTATGTGTCCTCCTCCAATTCACCTCCATTCTAGAGCATTGCCTTCTTTCTACAATTATGCTCATCAAACAGTTTCCATCCCAAAGCAGGCACTGAAATGCCTTTGCTCATTCACCTTAATTAATTTCTTGGCTCCAAGACCAAAATCTCCCTCCTGGCACCTAATCTTTACTTCCATTTCTTTAAGAATATGATTATTTCCAGATTGTACCGTTTTATCTGTTTACCTCTCCACTTCACCTTGCAGCATTAATTAAAAAAAATAAAGTTCCTGACATCCAGAACAAAAATGTGTTCTCTTTTAGTAAAGTCCTCTTTTCGTATTAGGGGAAATTAGTTTCTCTGATTTAATTGAAATATGATTCACGTTTATCTTGGGTATGTCTCTATTTAAATTTATTTGTACCCTGCCTCTTTTCATGGCAACTGTTCTATGTGAGTATCTTTCTTCTAAGAATATAAGCCATTTTATGGCAGGTTGTATTTTATTTGTTTTTGCCACCCTGTACCTAGCACAGTGATAGCACATAGGAGGCACTCAAAAAAAATATTTATTTAAAATACTCTCTGTTGCATTTAAAATAAGTATAATCCAAACTCTATTTATATTGAGTTATAATATAAAACTCACATAGTCATTTTAGTATGTTTTCTGAAAATATTAATCCACTGTGCTACCATAAATATAGTAGCTAACAGTATCTCCTTACCATTGACATATTTGTATGTGGATGGGAAGAATGAAAGGGATCATCGAAAAATGATAGATTAAAATTATAAAATGCAAATCAAAGAATAAAACATGAAGTTATGAAATATGTAAATGAAACTATTTTTTCTTGCCAGTTTTGTTATACTAGAACTTAGAATACCCTCGAAAGAGAAGGTAAAGTGGTTACTACATACTGTGGTCATTATAATAAAATTCATTATTCTGGAAATGCTATAGGCTTATAATGTTAACAGACTAAAAATAAATCATATAGGTAAATTAATGAATAGTAGATCCTTAAGTGCCATTAAAGAAAATTAAAATATTTTGGTGGATAGCCTTAACTTTTCACAACATGCTCCTTTTTTGCTAGTGTTAGAGGTAAAATACTTGGTATAGAGGCAATTAATCTGACTCAGTATGCCAAGTCATTCCTCCCTGAAATTCTTAGGATTCTGATATAATCTTGAAAATGCTGGTTCAGAGACACCATTAGAGGTTTATAAAAGATCTGCATTTTTTTTTGAAATTGGTACACAGTCTTTATATTGAAAATAGTATATATTCTCAACTACTAACTATTTATAGGAAATGCATATACCCATTTCACAAAAAAAAATCTTAGTGGACAGTAGAGATAGAAGAAAAGAATTGAAAAGCATGCCTGTCCTTTTGAATTTTAAACTTTGAGCTCATTGAAATGTGGAAATTCACATTTTTAGGTTTCTTGCTATTATTTAGAGAGCTATAATTATTAGAATTCATGAGGACCTAAAAGCAAATCTTTAGCTCAGTGTGCTCAAGTAAAAATGAAATGTTTGCTGATTATTGTTAACTAATGGTACAACTCAAGAGTTTAACTGTATTTTTCCATCTTTAAACTTTATTACTGTATTTTTCTTCAGGATAAAAAAAAATTATGGGTCAATTTTCATTGAAGTAGGCTGGATGTGTGTATTCACCTCTCATCAGTGTCAGAAGGAATTGTGCACATCATTCCCTCGACAACAGGATGAAAATCTGTTTCTGGACACTAGGGATATCAGCTGTACACACCAGATAAGTGTAAAATTGAAAAAAGAAACACACTTATAAATAATTCATCCAAGCCAGCATATTTTAACAAATTGAAACTTGCATAAAAATGTTCATGAAATTATTTACTTCCTCACACAAGAAAGCTAATACTACCACTTTTAAATCAAATGAAACATACCATCATTAAAAATTGCTTTGCAGAGACTGCTAATGCAAAACTTTTAAGCTGTCCATCCTTTTATAATAAAAAAGATAAAATCAATAAAAAGACCATTCTTTACTGCCTATTTACAATGAATTTTTATTTGTTCAAGGTAAGAGAAATTGACTATTTCAATGTATTTCAATATTATCTGAGCCTTGAATGACAAAGATTTGTGTTTTATGACTCATCTATACATTAAGAGCACTGAATTTTCTCAAAACAAATTTAGGTAGCGTGACTTGGAAGGAAAATATTAACTATTGAATTACATTGCTGCTCTCTGGTCTGCTTAAAATAGTTTTCGAGATAGTCCATCTAAGCTTGGGTTTTTCTGACAATATTCACCTAAAAAGCCTGGAGAAACTCATAGTAAATTACAGGCATTTCTCTATATTTAAGTATTTTAAAAATAAAATGTACAGGATTTGACAATACTAGCTTTAATTGCTTAAGAACCTAAAATAGGCCTATTTGTAGCAATAGTTTTGGCAACTACAGTTTTGAGTCATTTTATCCAGTCACAAGAATATTCAATTTGTGTAAAGAATTAGCTGTTGGGCAGAGGCTGAAATATCTCTGATCAGAGCAGTAGGTCTGAGGTTGCTAAGGAAGCTGTGCTGAATACAGTGTGAATTTGGATGTACTGAGATTTGCATTGAGGCTGTAGATCTTGCAGGTTGTCTACCCTGGGTCAGTGATAGTACTTTATTGATTCTCAGGACATATTAATATATAGAGTATATAGATATAGATGGATAGACATGTATTATACATATGCTATGTATACATATATGTACATATATGCATATATATGTGTGTATATATATTTTTACTTATTATATAATCTAGCTTTTGGTCAAAAGGTTCCTGAAATTCCAGAGATAATATGTGGCTTTTGGGGAAAGAAACATAATTATATTGTATTTGAAACAGTCATTTAATGCCTTAGTATTATGATAAAAGCTTATGTGAAGCAACATTTATAAATATTTTTAATTCCCAAAATGAATATGTTATTCCCAGCAGTGGAGGCTAAAACCTCAATTTTAGAAAATGTTATCCAAGTAATTGTTATTGAGCCAATTTGATAATTTATCAATATGCATTTATAAGGCATATGCAAGTAGATTATAATATGCTTTATTTTAGAGAGAAATTATATTAATTTATTGAGATATTTCCCTGTGGAAATATAAACCCCTCCTCATATTCCAGTCCCAATTTAAAACATATACACTTTAAAATTCTGGATTTGCTTAAGGTGTTTAGGTTAAAGAAGAGCAACCTAAGCATCATTAAAATGTTAGGAGACCCTGTTTGTTGCTCTTTTCTCCTCTTTTCATAAATATAGACATTGTTCAAATATACCTAAAAATATATACTCTTGAGCTATATATTTTATTGTTAAGAAAAAAAGGATTTCCCCCTGAACATTTTGTTTTATTGCCTCTCATTAAATTTTACATCATTTTATGCACTTGTCTTAGAGATTGCTTAAGGAGTATTAACTCATATTACTCACATACAATATATATCTTTCATTTCTAATTATTAGACTTACCAATTAAAAATATTGTTGTAACCAACTGAGCTAAAATATGAGGTTTAATAAGATGTAAATTTTTATCAGGAACATTTTTAGCATTCATCCTATGCTTTCTATTATGTGTTTCTCACTTTCAATGTTTTTATCTTGTTGTCATGTTTTCCACATCTACATAAAGATTAATCATGAAATTATGAAATATTATGAAAAGAATATATTTTAAAGATTTACACATTACTTTGTATCTATGCTTATCACTGTGCCATGAATATAGTTGGCATTCAATACATATTTGTTGAATAAGCTAATCAAGTTTCTCATCTTTTTTTGTTATTTGTGAGTTGATATTACAACAGAGATTAAGATTCCAGTCCAAATGGTGCAGGGATATTGAGATAAGTAAACCACAGCCCCAGAACTCAGAGACAGTAATTTCTACTAGGGGTGAGAAAAGTACATAGCTATGATATAAGGTATTATATCATATAAAGGCTTTGAAAGTTCTAAACAGAAGGATATTGATTTGGTAAGGGAAGAAGAGCTATATTCTGTTTAAAATGTGACCTTTAGGTACAGAATTATTCTCAATCATTACTAATGGCTGGCTATTAGACAATATAATCAATATACTAGAAAAAATGGGATTGTGAATAGAATTTCCTTGCCATGTAAATAAAAATTCAAATATATTTCTGGAAAGATTTTCAAAGAAGCAGACTATAGGCTCTGCAATCTTCCCATGTCCTTTCCCTTATTTATTGTACCTGGTATCAAGTATTACTACTTACAAACTAGCATTGCTTTTTCTCAACTTGAAATTATAACCTACTCTAAAATCTAGTGGAAATGTGCAGCATATATTTTTTTACTGGGTTTTAAAAATGCTATTACCAAATATCTACTATGGTAGCTAAGAGTAGACATATTTTTTACATATTGATGCCTCTAATCTTGGTATGCTAGATCCTGGACCTTAAATATTCTTGAATTGAGGGATTATAAGCTTTCTACAATCCTCTTTTCCAAGTGTTCTTAATCTGGACATTTGCAGCAAAATATAATATTGAGGGACCCACATTTCCCCTGGTTATTTTTTGTATAGAAAAGAAATGTCACATTTCTTTCTATATCTAGTATGTAACACCTCTTTTTATTTATCCAGGTCATCTTTTGTGAATTCTCTTTCCCCTATATCAAGGGTATTATCACTTCTAGCCCTTTTTATTGTGATAAAGTAAGATTAGGTGTCCAATACAAGGTAGTAGCAATTTATCAAATAGCAGTTAACTTGCCAGTCACTTATAGGACAGTATCTTTAAAAGTAACTATTTGTTGTAAAACTTCATTTTAAACCATGTCCCTTTCTCCATGGTTTTTCCTATTAACCAGGATTTATTCTTTGAAATCAGACTCCAAGTGCTACCCTGTGGTTTACCCACTTTGGGGACAATCCTATTTATTTACCACACATAGATTGCTATACATTAGCCTCCACTAAGTCGAAGGCTTTGCTTACTAAGTTAATGAGAGACTATGCAACCAAACACTAGAGCTAACAATTTTCACTCAGACAAACAAGAGAAACTCTTTTTGTTTGTGTTTTAATATAATCCCTTTGAGTATTATCCGGAAAACCTAAGATCTGGATTAACGTTTTTAAAGAAAGTTGTCTTGGCTGGAAAGAGGAAAGAAAACAAAATGGGGTATGATACCAAGGGGCTGATGAGTCATGATTCTAAAGAGGTTTTTGAGATGACTCTTGACACTAAGCCTACTTACAATGAACAAAATATAATGTTGACAAAGCAAATGCTTGTTAAGGTATAGAATAGTATAGACAGTGTAAAAATAGGTAGTGTAACAGTGAGTCTTTTCTAACAAGTTGCTTTGATCAAAAACTTATAATTTCCTTTAAAGCAAAAGGTTCTGATTTTCATCATATGAAATATGAAAACCAAGTCACGATCTTATAGAACACTAACTATGCTAAGCTGGGAAACTCAAATCAGGAAAGGTTGAAAATGTACCTTGAGATTGAAAGACAGAAGAGTTCAGCGTAAAATATTTACTCTTGGTCTAGAAAGAAGATAGAATTGTTACCACTGCTACCCATTCCTCAATTTTTAAATGATAAAGCATCATCCATCTTGGGAAAATAAACATCTAATACAATCATTCATCTGATTTTTTTGTAGCCAGATATTTATTTAGTTTGTCAACTACAGTGAGCTTCATAGCCCTTCAGTTAATCTATTCCAATTTTCAGTAATGCTTTAAGATATTTTTCTTATTATGATTGGATGAGATTTATTAATATATGGATGTCTCCCCAACTTCTATATCTATTATAGATTGTTTTTTCTTTGCTTTTCCTGTCTAAACCATCTAAGGAGAGCTCTTTCATTGCTATTTTGGTTATTTGGTTTTCTGGGATGTAGAATCAATACAATGGATGGATAGATGTGTTTGAGTAAAGATATAATTATTCCTACCAGATGCTTTTTGTATGTGTGACAAAATCAGAAATTGATAAAGTAGAAGAGAATCTAGAAAATTCAAGGAGTCTAAGTTGATGTACATGATAAAGAGCTTAGAAGGGGACGAGAATAAAACCCACTTGATCATGGAGTATTATCTTTTTTACGTGTCATTGGATTCAGTTTGCTAGTATTTTGTTGAGGATTTTTCCTTGTATATTTATCAGGGCTATTGGTCTGTAGTGTTCTTTCCATGTTGCCTTCTTGCCTGACTTTATTATCAGGGTGATACTGGCTTCATAGAATGTGTTAGAGAGGAGTCCCTCTGTCAGGTCTGGCTTCTTGGCAAATTGTTATCCTGGTTCTTTGGCTTCTTGCTTGGAAAATTCACAGGTGGGGCTGGTGTGACAGAGTGACCACAGACAGGAAGCAATTCCATACAAACAGCTTGTGCTGCAGAAAAGAAGGGAGCTATACAAAGCAAGAGTCATTCCAGAGAACAGGTCAGTCTCCACTAGCGGAGAAAGACGTTAAGAACTCCCAGGTGGTTTCCTTTTATTGGCCTGGTCTGGGGGAGGGGTTAAGGGAGGTGTGGGATGTTACCAGATGATTGATATACATGACTGACAGGTGTTCTTATAACAAAGTCGCAGCTCCACAGGTGTGTATGCCTCAAAACCTTTCTGCAGTTGTTAGCTGTGTTTTCCTGTAGTCCCTTCCCACCCCACCCTCCAGCTTCTCTACCCCTAGGAACTGCCCTCTTTGTCTGTATCTGCTCCTTTATTTTTTGGAACAATTTCTGTAGGATTGGTACAAGCTCTTACTTATAAGTCTGGGAGAGTTTGGCTGTTAAGCTATCTAGGCCTGGGCTTTTTTTTTTTTTTTTTTTTTCGGAGATTTTTTATTACTGATTCAATCTTACTACTCCTTATTGGTCTGTTCATGGTTTATATTTCTTCGTGGTTCAATCTTGGCAGGTTGTATAATTTCAGGAATTTCTCCATTTCCTCTAGTTTTTTCTAGTATATGAGTATAGAGATACTCGTAAGCAGTCTCTGATGATCTTTTGTATTTTTGTGATATCAGTTGTAATGTCTTTTTTCATTTCTGATTTTATTTCTTTTAATATTTTCTTGCTTGGTTAGTCTAGGTATCAGTCTACTAAATTGTTTTATCTTTTCAAAGAACCAACTTTTTGTTTCATTGATGCTTTGTATTTTTTAAAATTTCTCTTAATGTTACTTATGGTTGTTGGAATCTCTGTAAGGAATGGAGCTTCATTTTATATTATATTGAACCAAAATTTCTAAACCTTAACCCATCCCTTCTGGTACTTCTCTTTGGTACTATTCATTCAACATTTAACTAATAATTATTATGTATCTGTTGGGTGCCAGAGACCATTCTCAGCACTAAGTAAACAAGACAAGCAAAGTTCTTGCCCTTGTGGACTATATTGTAGAAAAAAACAAATTGTAATTCAAGTTAACAAACAAATAAAATTGTGAGAAATAGATAAAACAAGTAGTGTGTTAAGATAGAGAATAATAGAAGGAAAACTGCTTTTCATAAAATTGTCACAGAAGGTTTTTCTGAGGATATATTATTTAAAGTTAATATTTGAAGGAAAAGGAGATAACCACACAAGGTATGGGAAGGATAACGTTCCAGGCAAAGGCAAGAGCTTGCAAAAGGACCTGTGGCATGCAATAGCCTGTTCTGTGTGGAGTATTCAAGGGAGTGAATGAAATCCACTGCAACAGGAGTATAATAAACCAAGTCAAGAGTAGCATGAGAGGAGTCTGACTATGTGTTCAAGTGTCATATTTTGATGAGATTTTTCAGTTCACAGCAAGGACTTAGCATCTTGAACAGCCGTCAGAGGACTTAAAGCTAAAAAAAGATTAGATTTATATTTCGAAAAATATAAATGTGTCTTGTGAAAGCCAGTGTGAAGGCAGCAACCATTAGGAAGTATTTGTGGTTGACTAGAAAGAGATGACTATAGCTTTAGACTAGAGAAGTAGCAGTGAAAATGGAGAGAAGTGAACATATTTGATATACTTTGGAGGTAGAATTGCCACAATTTGATGATGATTTAGGTATAAAGTTTCAGGAAAAGAGTTACAGATCAAATTCTAAGTTTTTATGGTTTGAACAAGAAAAAGGTATAATTTTTCAAGATGAAGAAGGTGGATATTGGAGGAGGTGAGTAACCTGAATCTCTGTTACGTTTTGTCTACACTAGACTTAAACATGGCTTATTTATATAGGACTTATTTAATACTTTCACAATAATTCAGTAGGTAGGCTGCTTTCTTTTCATGTTCCAGGTTATCTATAATCATCTGAAAATATGTTTTCCTAATCTGACATAGTTCCTCAGCTAAGGTTCTGATCAGGAGCAAATATGGTAAGACTCATTTCTCTCATTCTAGATGAAATGCTTGACATAGCTTAGGGTCACTTCATAAAATGGACTCCTAATTAAGTTACTTTTAACTAAAATATTTCAGTTTTTTATTATTTATTTTTTTAAATTGCATCATGTATTCCAGTCATGAAACATATTTTCCCAGCTACAATATTTATTTCTATCTAACTTAATCTGTTTAATTTGACTCATTGCTATAGTCTGTTGACATTATTTTAGATTTCTCTTAGTAAATGATTTTATTCTTTTAATATCTCATCTGAAAATTTGATAGACATTTCTCTTATATTTTCATGAAAATCCTTGTATAAATTTTGACCAAAATAGAGCTGAAAACAAATCCATGTGTCATAACATTAGAGATCTCCCTTTAGGTTGGCATTATTTTATTAATCCTCTTTTCCATGTGGTCATTTAGCATCTCTCATTTCTATCTAATCATAATGTTTTTTCATAAGTAATGAAAGATTTTATCAAACATATTCCTGAATGCAAGTTTATCATACCAAGGATATGGTTTGAAGTTGAATTAATTTGACCCTATTAAAAATGAAATTGTATCTAATGTAATTATTTTGTTGTCAATTTATACTGTTCCTTGATCATTTTTTCCTTTTCTAAATGCTACCAAACATCCTTAAAATATTTTCCACATTTATTATGGACCAGTGTTAAGTGTAAGATACTATAGTTCATAGAATATACTTTCTGTTACTAGAAACAAGATCTTCATTAGATCATCCCCTGTCTTTTGATAAGCTTTCCTTCTTCATGATTGTGGAGATCAATCAAAAAGTGTATATATTCTTTCTTTTCCTTCTTCCATTGCATATAACAGAAAAGCCCATTTTCTTTACATTGACAATTTGAGTAAGCCTCTATTCATTTAGAGCTTAAGACTTTCTGATCATCTTCCTATAGATTTGTTCTGCTGTCACTTATGTACGCTTTGTCATGTATTCTTCTTTTATAAAAACAAGAAAAAAATTATTTTAAAAGGTGACACACAATTACAGGTAGATAGATGAAAAAGAATAAATGGAAGAGCTAAAGAAACTTCTGAAAGGAACTATCTACTTAATTTCTGACCTTTTAAATTTCATGATTCTTTCAATTAACTTTATTTATGATAGAAATTGGATATCTCAGGTTTGACACATAGACATACATTTTTGGTTTTCTTATTCATTCAGGTGAATGTAAAGGAGTAAGTACTAGTTAAAATAGGATCATTGAGCATATAGTGATTATCATAGGTAGGATAAAAGTGTGATATATAGAAGAAGAAATGGCCCGTTTCTATGGCTCACATGAAGTTTGAAGTGATTTATAACATGTGACAAATTACACTGTTAGGAGAGAGACAGGGAGAAGTTACCAAAACAGAGCACAATTCTTATTAGTAGGAAGGTAAAAGAATGATGATGTAACTTGAAAAGGAATTACAGAAGCATTTGAAGTTGAAAAAGCATTTGGAGTTGATTGTTACGGATTTGATTACAAAATATTATTCTACATTATTTTTGTCATACTTGTTTAATAGAAAGAATTTGGCCTAAATGAAAATAGAGACATTACTTAAAATTATGTCATATTTTGATAATATGCTTTTATATTGTGAGCTATTAAATTATAATTATTATTGGAAACCTTAAGGAAAATTTCTAAATATTAATATAAAGAGAACATATGAGCTCAAAAGTACTTACTTATTTGTATTTCTAGCAAAATGCAGTGATTTTGTCATGTAAAGACTGAAAGGAAATTGTCTTGTGTAAGAGTTGATGAGTGAAGGATATTTCAGTAAAGAATAAAAACTGAGATTCATTCTAGGACCAGATTATACCTACTACCTGTAGTGAGCATTAAAAAATCTCACTATGAGTCACTGCATAGAGACAATTTGTTTTCAATAAGTAAATTAGAAAACATTACATATAAAATTGAAAAGTTAGAAACTTTAGGATATTTAATTAAGTATATCTGTATTGTGTCGTATAGGAATTTTGGCCAAAAAAATTGTAAATACAGGAGACCAGGACACATATCCCAATGTCTTTTCTAAGTTATAGAATAAAGGCTGTTTAAACAAGTAGACAGGTCAAAATAGTAGGGGAAATGTGAGGATGCCTTCTCTATTTTGAAATTCCATCAACTACGATATATCAGAGAGTTTATCTGACTTTCCTCTCCTTGGATGAAAGTGGTACCATTCACTAAAACTAGGAATAAGTACTAATAGATTTAGAGGAGAAAATATGACTTTAATTTTCTTGAGTATGAGATGTCTGTGAGATTTTCCAGGGTGAAAGAGCACAGATTGGTTGTTATGATCATTAAATGAGTTGATATCTGTAATGAGTTTAAAATATGGCAAATGATAAGCACTATCTAAGTGCTCTGTAAGCAAATATACAAAAGCAAGCATCTCAGAAAGAAGATCTATATGAAGATAAACATTTGTGAGTCTTAAGAATTTAGATCAGCATTTCTCACCAAGAAGAGTATAATATCCTGGAAAAATTTTTCAATATACAAACATATGCCCCCTCCTAAGGTTCTGAGGTTTTCCCTGTGCCAGAGACTATCAGTTGCCTATCAGTATCTATCCTTTTCTTCTTTTTTGGTAATAAGCCCACAATTTTATCCCAGGCAGCAAAATACCTAGAAAAAGGCCACGTTCCATTCCCTCCCCTTTGTAGCTGTAGATGGCCAAACATATAAACAGAAGTTATTTGAAGAACCTCTGGGAAAGCTCCTTAAGACACAATGGTTTTTGCCCTTTTGTCATTTCCCCATTCCTCCATCTTCCTGATACTACGTTTGGAGCTCTAGTACCTATCTTGACTCACCAGAAAACTTTTAGGAAAGAACCTATGCAGATGCAGTAAGACAGAGATAATAAAGGAATTTTGAAAGAGCCTGGTCCCTGACGACCTGGTGATATTTCTGTAACAGTGCTGGATGAACTGTGAGGACAAAAACAGATAACACAGTATTATTAAAACATCCCAACCAGTTTATGGACATTTTACAGTTTATATTTGACAGTGCTCCCGTTCTCCATGAGCTCCTCTTCAGTATTCTACTTGTTATTCCTCCCACACGTATCTGATCCATTTGTACTTTTAAGATCTTTGATAATTCTGGTCCCATTTCTTCCTCCTTTTCTTCCTATGTTACTGCCCCTCCTTTTTCCTTCTGTTATTGCCTTTTAGTGTTCCGTGAAACAATTGTTTCTCTCTTTCTTACGCAGAATCTTCCTTCAGGTTCTCTGGGCAACACTATCCTGCTTCTTTTTAATCCTTGTTTCTCCTCCTCCCTTGTTCCTTTTGTCGTGGCACACTCCTGGCAGGACCACCTTTCCCTCAATCTTTCTTATAGTATTGTTCAAGGTACATCATTAACTGTTAATAGAAGGACAATTTATCAAAATTATACACAATGAAAATGGAGCTCTTTTTTTTCCTTAACTCTTCTTGCCTCACAGGTTTTTTTGTTGTTTTATAAATGAAAATCAATCATGGAAATGTATAATACATGTGAGAGCTCTTTGAAAACTAAAACACATGAGATACATCATTTTCATTGTTTTTATTTTGTCTTCACAGAATATATATTCTCCTGTTGATTTAAAAAATTCTAGTGAACACAGAAAACATGTATCCTCTATTTTATGTGAATTAAAAACAAAAGATATTGGCAGGAAATCCAAAAAATCAAGAAATCTCATTCAAAAAGGTTAGTTATATAGATTTTTAATTGTATTTAATAAACATATTTTGATGAAGACTAAATAATATAATTAGAAGTTGGGCATACTGATTTTTGAATTATAAATATAAGAGTCTGTGAAATATATGTTGAGACTTCTAGATAAAATATCTATATCTCATTCAACATTTTCTGAAT
Organism: Indri indri; assembly: GCA_004363605.1. Lineage (NCBI taxonomy): Eukaryota > Metazoa > Chordata > Mammalia > Primates > Indriidae > Indri > Indri indri. The sequence continues at coordinate 17,795 of RJWJ010016545.1, forward strand.
ATACATATTCAGAAGGTGATTTTATGGATATCATGAACCTGATTTTGGGTAGAAATTAGGAATTAGGAGAAATTGGTGTTAGCAAGAATCATATTGAACTGATAGCTTTGTTACTGTATGGCTATGCCACCATTGTATCTCTTTCAGGAAATATCAAGTATCGGATTAATTAGTATAAATTATTTAAATTAAAAAGTAAGGATAAATTTCCTTCAGTAGTTTCTTTTTCTACCAGGTGTTCTGTAGTTTCACAGTGATTTGTCTCAGTTTTTGTTTTATTGGTTTATTTCACTTTATTCAATTTAGAGTGCCTTTTCATTCTGAAAATTTATGTCTCAGAATTCTTCATATTTTTCTTACATTATTTTTTGTGTCAAGTATACAGAACATAAGATTTACCATTTTAACCATTTTTAACTGCACAGCTCTGTGGTAATAAGTCCATTCATATTATTGTACAACCATCCCAAACATCTGTCTCCAGAATTTTTTCATCTTCCCTAACTAAAATTCTGTATTCATTAAACACTAGCTCCCAATTCTTTCCTAACCCCAGCCCCTGGCAACCACCATTCTACTTTTTGTCTCTCTATTTTGATTACTTGTGGTATCTCATATAAGTGGGATCATGCAATATTTGTCCTTGTGGGACTGACTTATTTCACTTAGCATAATGTCTTCAAGGTTCATCTGTGCTGTATCATGTGTCAGAATTTTCTTCCTTTTTAAGGCTGATATTCTACTGTGTGTATATAATACATTTTTCTTATCCATTTATTCATTAGTGGATACTTGGGTTGCTTCCACACTTTAGCGATTGTGAACAATGGTCTTATTAATGTGGGTGTACAATTGAGACCCTGCTTTCAATTATTTGGAGTATACCTGGAGGCAGAATTTCCAGATCATGGTAATTACACTTTTAATTTTTTGAGGAACAGCCATACTATTTTCCAAAGCAGATGTTCTATTTTACATTCCCACCAACATTGCACAAGGGTTCCAATTACTCCACATTCTGGTCAACACTTGATATTTCCTGTTCGTTTGTTTGTTTTTTTGTTTGCTTAAATTATAGCCATCCTACTGGGCGTGAGGTGGTACTTCATTGTAGTTTTAATTTGCATTTCCCTAATGATTGATAGTGTTGAGCACCTTCATCTTTTCATTTACTTACTTGGCTATTTGGGTATGTTATTTGGAGAAATGTCTATCCAAGATCTTTGTCAATTTCTTAATTGGGTTGTTTGTATTTTTGTTGTTGAAGAGTATGCTGTCTTTATGTATTCTGGATATCAGTCCCTTATCAGATATATGATTTTCAAATATTTTCTCCCATTCTATGTGTTTCCTTTTCACTCTGTTTATAGTGTCATTTGACACTAAAAAGTTTTTAATTTTGATAAAGTCCAACTTACTTATTTTTTTCTTTTGTTATCTTTACTTTTTGTGTCATATTCAATAAATCATTGACAAATTCAATGTCATTAAGCTTTTAGTTTTAGCTCTTACATTTAGGTCTTTGATCCATTTGGGGTTAAATTTTCTATGTAATTAGAGTAAGAGTACAACTTCAGATTTTTTTGTGTGTATGGATATCCAGCTTTTTGAACATCTGTTGCTGAAAAGACTGTCCTTTCCCCATTGAATGGTCTTGAAAGTCTTGTTGAAAATCATTTGACCATATATGCAAGAGTTTATATCTGGGTATTCTATTCTATTCTATTGATCTATATGTCTGTTGTTATGTCACATACTCTTCTGACTATCATAGTTTTGAAGTAAGTTTCAAAATTAGGATGAGTGAAACTTCTAATTTTGTTCTTATCATCAATATTTTTGGCTCTTTTGGGTCCCTTGTAATTCCATACGAATTTGGGGCTGGAATTTGTTTCCACAAGAAATATCATTGAAATTTTAATGGAAATTACATACAGTTTGTAGATCACTTTGGATAGTATCTTAACAATATTAAGTTTTCTAATTCATAAATAATAGAATGTGTTTCCACAGACTGACTAGAATGTTCTAAACAATTTCTACTCTGTTTCTTCCATCCTCCCATACTTATGGAGGGAAAATTGGATGGATTACTTCTTCCCAACCTTTTCTGTAGTGAGCAGATGTATGCACAGCTACCCCCAAAAGCTGAGGGAGCTGAGGGGCCAAAGAAAGTGGCTGACAAATCCAATTTCTCAGAAAGAAATATTTAATAGGGACTACAAACAAATAATGTCTCAGGTGGCTACAAGACTATATATCCCTGAACCCACTCTCCAGAAAGAATCCTTTTTATAGCAGGCTTTTAAGGTAAAGACACGTGTAGCTGGTCATTCCTCAGACTTTTTTCTGAAACTCGTGACCACTGGGGAGATTAGATAAGTATCTTTGTGAGGGGTTATTTATGCCGTAGGCATTGTTTAATGACCTTGCTGCAGAACGCCCTGGTATGCAGGAGTCAACATCATCAATCATCAGGGAGGGAGGTTTTGCTTCAAGATAGTGTCTTTCTTGCCATGAAATAGGCTGTTTTCCTACACAACTACACTGCACCATACTGAGGAGATGGGTAGACCATGGCAAATAAAATCACCACAAAATGTCTCTCTGTTTTGCCTATGGCTTTTTCTTAGCTGGGCATTCACTTAGTTTCTGTTAATTTTTGATTCATTTCCAGAGCTCCTTTACTCATTATCTAGTTGTTTATTTGATTTTTCTGTGTGGGAAACATTTTATCTTCTAATTATGATATTATTTTCAATTATGTAATAAAATTTATAAAATCCAAATTTTTTCCATTATTCCTTTTACACACACATACACACATTATTCCTTTTACACACAATGGTATTCTTGGTTCGTAGGTACAATATCTTCTCTATACTTCTAAGGATATTAATACTATATGAATTTGTTGAATTTTTTGTGGGTATCTCTTCTGCACACTGAATTCTCCTATTCTCCCAAGTGACTTTTTTCTTAGAGCTTTTCTCTAAAATGCTGGTAATCTTTGTGCATTTACTCCCATTTAAGAAGTTTCTGAAATATTATTTGAAAACTGTGTTTATGTATGTGGCTTTTTTTGGTGTTTTTGACATGTAATCTTTAATGTAGGACAATAAGTGGGGTCCAGATGTTTTATTCTGAGATCTGAAAAATGAGGTTTTTCCAACAGAAGATTCATCTGGTATTCTACCTGTGATATATGAGAAAATGCTACTGTTCTCAGCAAAATCTGATATGAAAACTTTAATTTCATTATCCTATTTTTAGTCAGGTACTTTACCCTCTATCTTTAGCTGTACCTGAAGTCCCTGAATTTAGAACCTCTCTGGTTTAACATTTAAGGAGGGTGAGACTTTAGTTTCCTGCCATGGCAAAAGGGTGGAAGAATCTCCTGAGTATGTGTAGTTGCTCAGAGGATCAGTTGGTCTAATTATGCCTTTCAAACAATTTTTCAACCAGCTTCCAATTCCTAGCCTTTGTAGTGTTCACATTGTGAATAAGCTTTCTTCTTTGTTTCCCCACAGCAAATCTTATTTTTTTTTATTTTTAATTTTTGAGACGTCTCATTCCATTGCCCAGGCTAGAGTGCCGTGGTGTCAGTCTAGCTCGCAGCACCCTCAAACTCCTGGGCTTGGGTGATCCTCCTGCCTCAGCCTCCCGAGTAGCTGGGACTAGAGGCATGCACCACCATGCCAAGCTAATTTTTTTTTTTTTTTCTGTTTTTGGTAGAGACAGGGTCTCACTCTTGCTCAGGCTGGTCTCAAATACCACAGCAAATCTTAAATGTTAAATTTCTAGTGTTTGTTGTCAGTTACCTTTCATCCAACTGGTTTCCAGCTTCCAAATGTGTTTTTGGTGTCATTGCTATGTTCCAACTTTCTTTTTTATTGTCTTTAGAAATGTTTTTAAAAAAATTTTGATCTTGGTACTGGGGTGTGAGTAGGGAGCAGAGAAAAAGGACATATATTCAAAATATTTAATTCACTTGAACTCTATATTGATATTTTATATTGAATTAACTTGTGTCCACAATTTGTATTACATGTGTGAGAACAGGAAAAGTGAGAAGGACAAGGAGAAAGAAGTGGAAAGTATAGAATTTTGAGATACCTATCCTCTTCCAGGCAAGGGACGTCTGAACCCTTGTAAAATATCACTCATAAGTCATGCTGATCCCTAACTGACTTCCCTCTTGAGTGAATGCTTTACACATTGGCCTTTCTATTTCACCATCGTGCCTCCTGAGGACTGGAAATGCATTGCTATGTGATAATTAAGGCTTATTCATGGGAATGTGTTTGTACTAGAGTAAGCTATCTGAATCCATAAAATTTAATAAAATCTGTCATTCCCTTTGTCAGTCTAAATATCATAGAATCACACATTTTATATAAAATTCTATTAATTGTTTCCCAAGTTTATTTTTTAAATTTCTGATGTTAAAAATAAAGCCATGGGAAGTGAAGGGTATCTTATCTAAAGACACTATAATTAGAAGAATTACAGTAAAAATGGCATTTCATTTTTCTATATTTCTTTAATTTAAGTTGCAGCCAATTAACTTATACTCATTTTAACAAAATAATTATTTTAAAAGTAGCCCAAATTGTACTTACGTTGCTTGAACAGATTACTTTTATTTGGCATGAGTTTTTATCAATTTGGTATTGAAAATCACTTTTATTTTCTTTCACTGAGTTTAGCAAGCTTATAAAGCAGTGTTTTGCAACTTTTCTCAAATGATGGCACATATTAAAAATGAAAAAATCTGTATGGCACTTTAAGGTACACTAGGTGGTTTTGGGGAGCATCTATATGGGGATACTCAGGGGGTAAACTTATGCTTTTTAAATTAAATAATTATGATAAAGAAAATAAAATATAGTATATTAGTGGATATATATACATGGGTAAAAAAATATATATCTTCCAAATAAGATTTGCCCATATTTTTATAAATATTATATTTTATTTCTGTGAATGTGAATTTTTATATCTAGTTTTATGTTTAAAAATATATGCCATTTTTGATCAAGACTTCTTAGCATCGATCTCTTGTTTTTAATTTGAGAAATTTTTTTGCTTTTTAATTTTATGCTTTATAATGTGGCTTGACTTTTAAAAATATATACATGTACTAATTTGATGAAACTAATTTAATTTTTGAAACAATGGACTGTTCAATTGTGTTTATACAAGCTAAAATATCTTGGAATCTGATAACAAAATAGTATTTATCGAATTTGGAATATGGAAGTCAATGGTGACCCTGACGAGAGCAAATTCAACAATGGTGACCCTGACGAGAGCAAATTCAACAAAGTGGCAGGGATAGGAACCATGTTGGAGAAGGTTAAGAGTGAATGAAAGTAAGAAGTAAAGACACTGCCAATATTTTACTCTTTTGAGTCATTGTTAAGTATATAATCTTTATGTTTAAAATAACCTTCAGGCACTGAAAAGAAGAAATCAACCTTCAGAGTAACAGAAATCCTAAATTATGATCCAAAGATATTTTTAGCATTATAAATATTTTATTATATTTGTACTTTGAAAATGTATTAGCTATGTATAAAGTATAAAAGAACATTATAGTCAGAATAATTGAATAAGCAAAACTTTATACCTAAAATTAATTCTGGATATCATAAAATTTATAATATATAAGTTGGTAAAAAAGGGAGGGAGAACATGGTAAAGATAGGCAATTACTCCTCCCTTTTTCCAAGGTACAGGAAATTTGAGTAGATGGCTACAAGTTAATATTTTTTCTTCATAATAGTACAGTCTGCTAATAGACATCTAGTTCCAACTAGGCCAGAAATTTCTTCATTAATCAGAGCATAAATGTGAGCAATTATTACCTCATAATAAGGGTCAACTCTCAGTAGACCTATCCCATAGATACTGTTCCTCTTGAACATTGATTGTTAATTTTTTTTCTTCATTGGTCACAAATCCAAATCTGAAGAAATACAAGAATCTAATAAAAATACTAATCTCTTTCCATTTTCAAAAATGCATTTTTGAACACAAACTCATTTTATTTATAATTTTAAAGAGTTCATGGAATCACCAAATCCTCATCCATAGTCCTTAAAGTAGTTGATAAAACAGGAATTACATAATCACATAATATAAAAGATTTTATGCTACTTCTAAAATCTCCAAGGAAAGTTCACTTAAGTAGTAATGGTTCTGATATCATCAGCTACACATCTTGCACATTTTTATATCTTCATAACTTGAACAACTCCTAAATATAGGCATTGTATAAGATTCACTTGAAGAATATGAGATGTTTAATGGTTCTGACAGAATATACATTAGTCTGAGTGCTATTCGTACTACCTGTTACAATGATTCCAACTTTAAGATATTATTCTTAAATGCCAATATTTATGTGGTTTAATGTAATGTAAATAATCAAACTGTCCATAAGAGAATATATGATTTATGAATGTTTAATTATAAGTAACATAATTATATTATGTGATATATTTTCTGATCCTTATATTGTTAATATAAAGTCATAATAATTATTATATGCTGAGTATTGCAATACTCATAATTAATTAATAATTAATATATTGCTGAGTATTGCAACTCCTAAATGGGACATCTTTTCCGACTCATTTTCTCACCTAGGCATTCTGACCTAGGCAAAACTTTCAAAATATTTATTAGATAAACAGATACACTAATGAAGGGGACCCATGCTATTTGTACCATGATCACATGTCCCAGTTTTGCCCAGCAAAGTTTCAGTTAGTACCTGTTATCCTGGTGTATAACAGTGTCTTTGTCTTGAACATATCCCAATCTAAATGATACATGGTTACACCATTATATGCCACCCCCACTTTTTCTCATCCATTGGCCAGTTTAAAATGATTGGATTTTCAAGTTAGACTCACACAAATCAGAGATCTTGCTCCAGTACCAAATTTTGCTAATCATTTCAAGGATATGATCAAGAGACTCAAATGAAGCAGGGAGAGGTCTGGGACGTCAAGGGTGGCTCTCTAGGTCTTCTCTTTCCTTGAAGAATGTGCACCTCTGGCCCCCAAAATCAAGTAAAGTTTCTAGTAAGGTTTATGAGTTTGCTTCACACAAAAGCAGATGTCTACATTATGAAATACTTTCATTTTATATTCCAGAGAGTCATGTACTTTATATAACATTCTCAGGGGAGTACACCTCATAGACTCTGGGTTTATTTAATGTAAGTAATCTTTTAGCCAGGGACCATTCTACTAAAGGTATTCTATAGATAAGGTCTCTTCCTTCTAGAAAATACTATGTGTTCATTTTTTCTGGCATTCCAGTTGACATGGGGATTAGGTTAGATCACCTGCCTTCTTTCCTTTCCTCAGGGCCATCACCTTCTATACAAAATGAATGGATTACTGGCCAGGTACTTTAACTCCTTCCTCCACCTCTCCAACAGATTTTGAAATTCAGAGTATTTTATTATACTAAGATTTCTGTTTATTATGTTTTAAATTATTACTACATATATACCTTTATCAGCTCTAGGCATTCAAAATTCAATAGTAAACAGGGCATATAAAACCTCGTGGAACTTGCATATTAGTGTAAGGATGATATATGTTTCAGTGGAACTTCTGCAAGAATATGAAGTCTAAAATCCCCACGCATCTACTTATAACATTAAAATTAGGATAGGTATTATACTGTCTCATTTATATTATCAAATCAGTTAGTTGAACCGAGCTACTGATTGGTTTGTTTTAAATATTACCAAAAATCCTATTTTATTAATTAATTAGCTTGTAATAATAGATGCTTTTATTTTAAGTTAAAGCTATTATTCCTTTTCATTTTTATTTTATACTGCCTAACCAAATATTTTATTTTTCTCTATGAAAATGATGCTGCAAGTCAGACATTTTAAAGCCACATTATATTAATACTTCATAAATATCTATTCCATCTTAGGTTTTAAGAGGTTTTATTGGTGTTAGAAATTATACATTTCTTAATTTATACTGAAAGGTTGTGGCATACCAGATTGACATTAGTACCCTAAAAATGTGTGTCATATTATTCATTTTTAACCCTTGATAGTAAGTTCAGCTGTAGTATGGGCCAATCTTCTATAGTTATTCTAGAACACCATTTATATTTCAGATAGTTATGAAGAAGTAAATTCAAATCCTTTATAGAAACTGCCAGCTGTTACATAAAAGACATTTCTGAGAACAAAACTGCTACTTCTTATTCAGAATATAAGGTCAGCGTGTTAATTATTTGAGGGTCATTATATCAAAGTGCCTGTGATCAGATTTATACAATCCTTAGTTATTTCACCTCCATTACATACTTTGTCTTGCTCCAAGTCCACTTATGTCTGAAATGAAGACTCTCGAGGAGATTTTATGGTTTCCATTGAAACACATTACATTTTCTGTCTCCAACATTTTTCTTCCAAATTCATCCAATTTATCATATTTTGCTGATTTCAAGGCACTTGTGCTTTACACAATTTTAACTCTATTTTTTTTTTCCTATTCTCCTAAATTGTTTGCTGAAATGACTGAATTTTAGTCTGGGATATAAAATAGTATCAACTAAATTACTTCAGATGAGCAATTAGAGCATACTCATGCATATAAAACTAGAAATCTTTGCTACCAGATTTAAAATTGAAAGCAAACAAGAAAACAAACCAAAATGTCTTCTGTTTTCAAATTGCTTTTAAAAATTTTAAATATTTTTACTACCAAGAAAAGAGAGGGAGAAGGTAAAATTCAAATCAGGTATATTTGGATTTATTTTGTAATTCTAAGCACCAATGCCATATGTTTCATATGCTACCCTGCATTGCCCAGCTTCCTATGCAGTTATGTAGGAGTTATGTACCATTTCTCCACTTAACTGTGAACAAAAGTGAAAATTTTCACTTCAGAGTAAAAGCAATTAGGAGAATCATTTTATTTCCCTGATATGTAGCTCTTTAAGGCCACGTGTTCCATTAACATGCTGCAAGGTCCTTCCAACCCACATTGGCTCTTAGATGAGAAATAGATAAATCTTCACTATACTAATCTATTGAGATTTTGGGGCTTATCTGTGAAGGAAGATGTGATTAATTACGCTGGTAAATACAGAAATTAGTGCCATAACAAAAACCTAAAATATGGTCTCATCTTTGCCATCAAGTATAGGAGATGAGAAAACTGACATCAGGAGCTGGAAAGATGGCAATCCAAGTTTTTTAGTGGCAAAGAATTTTCCTGTGATAACTTTGAAGGCAAACTATGTTCCTACTAATTTATGCCTCAAAGGCAAGAAATCGGAAGACAGAATATTGATCTGTGTGTTGGTTGTACTTGACTGTATTTACAAGTTACTTTATAGAAAAAATAAGAGCTCAGGAAAGTAGTTGGTTTGCAAGGCAAAATATAAGAGAATAGAGAGCTCTAAAATTAAGGCCTTGCATGTTCGGAAAAGCTGTTTGCTTCTAAATCCCAAATAGTAAAACACCAAATTTAGCAAGGGTTGAAGACATCATTTTCTTAGTTGAAAATGATGACTCATAGCAGATTTTAGATTAATTGTGTGAGCTTCCAACCTATTATTCCAAATGGCTTCATAGTAACTTCTATTAAATAACCGGAGGGTGAGTTAAGGGAAGATATTTTAAAAAAGAAAACAGATATTAGCACTGCATATTCCAAAAGAATTGTGGGTGCGATGACTGACATATGAAACTGACAGAAGAAAACAGATCAAATATTTGCAGATTTAAGGGAAGGAAATCTTAGTCTAAAATGCCCTTGCCCATTCCAGACAAATACACACTTGAGTTCTCAACTTTCAGCTCTAAGAAATACACTGAGGAAGCTTTTGTAGCCTCTAAAGTAGTCAAGTCCCCAATCCTCCACCTGACATATGCTAAGAAGGGTAATGAAAAAGCAAGAACCTCTGGAAGACAGAACTCCTCACAGGGCAGAATCAGAGACTAATCCAGGAACCATCTGTACCGGAAGGTAGGAGAACTTGAGCTTTCCATTCTTCCTGTTTGTGGTTGATCTTTCCCTATTCCCCCTTTGTATATCCAATACGTATATAGATGAGTGAGGCAGAAGTCAGATATATAGTCTTTTCAAAAATGGTGCTAGGACAGCTAGATATCTACATGATGTTAGACCCCTACATCACACCGTATACAAAAATTAAATGGATCATAGACCTAAATATAAGCATTAAAACCATAAATCCCATAAAGAAAAGACAGGAGTAATTCTTTATAACCTTAACTTAGACAATGGTTTCTTACATGTGACTTTAAGAGCACAGCCAATAACATTAAGGAAAGAAAAAAAAAAAAAAGAAGAAGAAGAGGAGGAGGAAAAGAAATAGAATGAGAAGATTTTACCTCAAAATTTTAAAAAGCAAACAACTACTCTGGGATGTGGTGGCGGGAGGATCGCTTGAGGTCCGGAGTTCCAGATCAGCCTCAGCGAGAGTGAGACACACACACACACACACACACACACACACACACACACACACACACAGTCTCTACTAAAAATAGAAAAAATTTGCTGGGTATGGTGGCACGTGCATGTAGTTGCAGCTACTTGAGAAGCTGAGGCAGGAGGATCCCTTGAGCCCAGGAATTGGAGGTTGCTGTGAGCTAGGCTGACCCCATGGCACTCTAGCCCAGGCCACAGAGCAAGACTCTGTCTTAAAAAGCAAAAGAAAGTGAAAAGAAAATTTTCAGTATGATAAAAAATATTTGCAAATCACATATCTGCTAAGGGACCTGTATCCAGAATACATAAAGAAATCTTAAAACTCAGTAATACAAACAGAAATATCTGATTTGTAAAATGGGCTATTTGAATATATGTCTATTGAAAGAAGATGTACAAACGGTTAATATGCACACAGAAAGATGCTTGACATCTCTGACCACCAGGGGAATGCAAATCAGAGACTCAATGAGATTCCATATCACAACCACTCAGATGACTGTAATCAAAAAGACAGATGAACAAAGTGTTGGTGAGGCTGACAAGAAATTAGAATCTTCATGCATCGCTAATGGATCTCCATACATTGCTGGCTGCAAAATGATACAGCCAGTTTTTAAAATTTTCCTTATAATTGACACATGATAATGATACATCTTTATAGGGTACAGTGTAATGTTTCAATATATGAATACATTGTATAATGTTCAGATCAGGGTAATTATCATATCCATCACCTCAAACATTTCTTTGTGTTGGGAACATTCGAAATCCATTCTTACGGCTATTTGAAAATATACAATAAATTGTTGTTAATTATAGTCACTTAATAGTGCTATAGAAAACTAGAACTTATTCCTGTTATCTCACTGTAGTTTTGTATCTATTAACCAACCTCTGACCATACCACTACACCTATACTTCCTAGCCTCTAGTAACTGCTATTCTACTGTCTACCTCTAGGCCTGGCTTATTTCACTTAACATAATGTCCTCCAGGTTCATCCATATTGCCATGAATGGCAAGATTACATTCTTTTTTATTGCTGAAAAGGATTCTATTGCCTATATATACCACAATTTCTTTATCCATTCATCTGTTGATGAACACCTAGGTTGATTCCATATCTTGGCTATTGTGAATAATACTGTAATAAACATGGGAGGGCAGCTATCTTTTTGACATACTGATTTCATTTCATTTTCTTTGGTTATATACCCAGTGCTGGATCATATGGCAGTTCTATTTTAATTTTTTTAATTAAGTTATTAAAATTCTAAAAAATATTTTGAGGAACCTCCATACTGTTTTCCATAATTTCTGTACTAATTTATGTTCCTACAGTGTATAAGAGTCCCTCATTCTCCATATCCTGATTAGCATTTGTCATTTTTTGGTCTTTTTGATAATAGCCATTCTGACAGGAGTGAGGTGATAACTCATTGTGGTTTTGATTTGAATTTTCCTAATTACTAGTGGTGTTGAGCATTTTGTTACATATTGCTGGCCATTTGTATGTCTTCTTTTGATAAATGTCTATTCAGGTGTTTTGCCTATTTTAAAATGAGTTTTTTGTTGTTGTTGAGTTTGAATTCTTTATATATTCTGGATATTAGCCCCTTGTCAGAGTCATAGTTTGCAAATAATTTCTCCCATGCTGTAGGTTCTCTCTTTTCTCTGTAAATTGTTTCCTTTGTTGCGTAGGACCTTTTTAGTTTGATGTAACTGCATTGTCTATTTTTGCTTTTGTTGTCTGTGCTGTTGAAGGCTTATTAAAAAATCCTTGCCCATTCCAATGTTAGGAAGCATTTTCCTCATGTTTTCTTCTAGCAGTTTCAAAGTGTCAGTCTTACATTTAAGTCTTTAATATTCAGTTGATTTTTGTATATAGAAAAAGGTAGGGGTCTAGTTTCATTTTTCTGCATGTGAGTATCCAGTTTTCCTGGCACATTTATTGAAAAGACTCTCCTTTCCCCAATATGTGTTCTTGGCACCTTTGTCTAAAATAAGTTGGCTGTAAATGCATGGATTTATCTCAGAGTTCTCTATTCTGTTCCATTAGTCTATGTTTTTTATGCCAGTACCATGATGCTTTGATTTCTATAGCTTTGTAGTATATTTTGAAGTCAAGTAATGCGATGCCTCCAGATTTGTTCTTTTTGCTCAAGATTGCTTTGGGTATTTGAGGCCTTAAATAATTTTAGATTTTTTTCCTATATCTGTGAATAATGCCATTGGTATTTTGGTAGGGATTGTACTGAATCTGTAAATCGCTTTGGGTAGTGTGGGCATTTTAACAATATTAATTTTCCTGATTCATAAGCACAGGATATTTTACATTTATATGTATTTTCTTCAAATTATTTCATCAATGTTTCATAGTTTTATTGTAGAGATCTTTTACCTTTATGGTTAAATTTATTACAAGTTATTTATTTTTTGTAGCTATTGTAAATAGGATTGCAATCTTGATTTATTTTTCACATAGTTTGCTATAGGCATGTAGAAACACTACTGATTTTTTTGTATGTTGATTTTGTATTTGCAACCTTGCTGAACTAGTTTATTAGTTCTAACAGTTTTTTGTGGAATATTTAGGGCTTTCTATATACAGGATCATGATAACTGAAAACAAGGACAATTTGACTTTCTCCTTTCTAGTTTGGATGTCTTTTTCTCTTTCTCTTACCTAATTGCTCTAGCTAGGACTTCCAGTACTATGCTGAGTAGGAGTGGCAAAATTGGACATCCTTGTCTTATTCCAGATCTTACAGGAAAAGCTTTCAATTTTTTCCCCATTCACAATGATGTAAGCTGTGGGTTTGTCATATATTGCCTTTATTGTATTGAGTTATGTTTCTTTTATACTGAATTTGTTGAGAGTTTTTATCATCAAGGGATATTGGATTTTATCAAAGGTTTTTTCTGCATCTGATTGCAGCCACTTTTGAAAAAGAGTTTGGCAGTTCTTCAGAATGTTAAGCATAGTTACCATATGACTCACCAATTCCATTCCTGGCTATATACCCAAAAGAATCATAAACATATGTCCACATAAAAATTTGTATATGAAAGAAGCATTATTTACAGCAGCCCAAAGGTAGAAACAAATCAAATGTCCATCAACTCATGGGTAAAAAATGTGATACATCCATATAATGAAGTTTGCTAAGGCTTAAAGAGGAATGAAGTGCTGATATATGCTACAACATGGATGATCCTTACAAACATGCTAAATAAAAAGAAGATAGACACAAAAGGCACATAGTTTATGACTCCATGTATATTAAATATCTAAACAGGCAAATCGATAGAGACATAAATTAGATTTTTAGTTGTCTGGAGCTGGAAAGAAGGGAGAAAAAGAAATGACTGCTAGTGGGTACCTGCTTTCTTTTTGGGGTAATGAAAATGTTCTTGAATTAGATAGTCATGATTGCATTATTCTGTGATGAAAACTGGCAAAAAAAACCTACTGAATTGTACTCTTTATATTTTTGTTTCCTTTTTTATAACTGATAAACTTTATTTTTCAGAGCAGTTTTTGGTTCACAGAAAAATTGAGGAGAAAGTACAGAGAGTTCCCATTTACCTCATATTTCAACACATTCATAACCTCCCCCATTATCCACATCCCACACCACGGCGGTAGATCATACAGTGGTACATTTGTTACAATCGATGTACCTAAACTGACACATCATTATCATCCAAAGACCATAATTTACATTAGGGTTCACTCCTGGTGTATATTCTGAGAATTTTGATAAATGTATAATGGCGTGCATCTAACATTACAGTATCATTCAAAATCATTTCACTGCCCTAAAAATCCTTTATGCTCTTCCTGTTCATCCCTCCTTCCCCCTTAGCTTCTGAAAACCCCTGATCTTTTCCTATCTCCATAGTTTCACTTTTTCCAGAATGTCATATATCATATTTGGAATAAAAAATATGTAGCCTTTTACAATTGGCTTCTTTCACTTAGTAATATGTGGATTTTTTTTTTTGGTAAAAGTAGCTTACTTTCAATACACTGAATAATATTTCATTGTATGGATGTACCACAATTTATTTACTCATTCACCTGTTGAAGATATCTTGGCTGCCTCTGAATTTGCACAATTATGATGAAAGCTGCTATAAACATTTGTGTGCAGGTTTTTTGTGGACATAGTTTTTAATTCATTTGGGTAAATACCAAGGAGCTCACTTGCTGTATCATATGATAAGTGTATGTTTCATTTTGTCAGAAATCGCCACTGTCTTTCAAAATGATTGTGCCGTTCGTATACTTCCACCAGCAATCAATGAGGGGTCTTCCTGCTCTACAACCTCACCAATATTTGGTGTTGTCAATGTTTTGGATTTTGGTTATTCTAATAGCTGTGTAGTGGTATCTCATGAAATTGCAATTCCCAAATAACATATCATATGGATCATCTTTTCACATGCTTAGTTGCCATATCCTGTATCTTCTTTCATGAGGTGTCTATTCAGGTCTTTTGCCCATTTTTAATTGGATTGTTCATTTTCTTATTGTTGAGTTTTTAGAGTTATTTGCATATTTTAGCTAATAGTCCTTTACCAACTGTGTCTTTTGAAATATTTTCTCCAAGAATATGGTTTGTCTTCTCATTCTCTGGATATTGTCTTTCACAGGCAAGAAATTTTCAATTTTAATGAAGTCCAGCTTAACAATTATTTATTTCACAAATCTTGTCTTTGGTGTTGTTTTTAAACAGTTGTTGCCACAGACGAGGTTATCTAGGATTCTTCCTATGTTTTCTTTTAGGAGTTTATAGTTTTGCATTTTACATTCAGGTCTATGAGCCATTTAGAGTTGATTTTTTGTGAAGGGTGTAAGGTCTGTGTCTAGATTAAACTGTTTACATGTAGATGTCTAGTTATTCTTTTTACTATTTGTTGAAAAGACTATATTGCTCCATTATTTTTCCCTTCTTTGTTAAAGACAAGTCGATTGTATTTATATGGGTCTATTTCTGAGGGTTCTACTCTGTTCCATTGACCTATTTGTCAATATTTTTGCCAATACCAAAACTGTCTTGATTGCTGTAATTGTACACTTTTAAAAGATGTATTATTTCAAATTTAAATTGTATCTCAATAAAGATGTTATTTTTTAAAAACCAGAAAGAATAGTGAATAAAGAAATTGTTAAACACTTGCTTTTAACCCAAAAATTAATTGAAAACTTCAATTAATATCAAGCATAAGATTCCTGCAATCTAAAATTTATTTTGCTTTAGAACAGTCAGATATGACAGATATTATGAAGCCAGAAAAAGTGCAGATCAAGTATATTACACAGGGAGAAAAGCTCAAGGAATGATTTGAAATTATTGTATAATGAAAGGTTAAGCAAAGTTGATTATACCAGATAAAGATAGTAAATGTGTATTGCTTCATAGTCTAATTAATAACAGCTCTCTGCCTAGAGTGCTGTTGTTAGATTGTAAGACAGCATTCAGCAGTATGAAAAAGGCTTTGGGGTAAATTAGAGATGTCTGCCATCATCAAGGAAATGAGAATTTGTAGATTGCAAAATGAAATTGATAGGTGAGATAAGAAGAGTTAAATTTTTAGAATTCTTCCTATGTGCCAAACATGTTTCACTCAACCCTCACAGCAAATCTATAGGCTGGGCACTTTCATTTTCCCAATTTATAGATGAAGAAACTGTGGCAGTGTGAATTTACATAACTTTCTTAAAGTTATTTTCTGAAAAGCGAGGATATGATATTTTAGAGATCCAAGTGATTTTGCTTCTTCTCTCTCTCTTTTTTTTTTTTTTTTTACTCCTAACCACTATCCAACAGTGATTGTAGCTGTTTGATGGCTGAAAAACAACAGAACAGTAGAGCTAAAGCATTGTTTCAGTTGTGATTGGACTACTAAGGTTTGTGTAGTCAGAGTGGTCTAAGCAGAACACTTGTATTTGGCTCCAAGATATGAGGTACAAAGTTTAGATTTTAAAAT
>RJWJ010016546.1:0-34285 GCA_004363605.1 Indri indri
AAAAGAGTTTAGGAAATGTCACCCCAAAATATGACCCTGATTACCTTGAACTGAGGGCACTTAGGGAGCAGCAGGTACAGACAGAGGCTTTCTCTGAACTCTTCATCTGTCTAAAGGTGGATCCCCCAAGAGGAACTCAATTGTCATGAACCCCCTCCCCAAGAATTTTATCAACCAGGAAATACTAACTCAGATCACAGGAGAGGAGATTGGAGGTTGACCCCACACCCAGACAAACCATCATCTCTTCTTGTGAGGGCTGTTCAGAAACAACTTTTATTACCAGAGAAACTTTTTATCTATATAACAAGACAACCTTTATTCCCCATGCATTTCCTCCCCTCACCCTCCCATAACTTGCATTGCCACCGCCCCAGAAGCTGTGAGCCCGATTTCCTTTCTGTAGCTCAGGATACTATATAAGCTTCAGTCATCTGACCCTTCTTCAAATCTATTTTGTGAGACTCCTGTGCATTTTTACTTAATTATTTATGTAAGTTTTTTTTTCTTCTGTCTTACATCAGTTTACTTTGTAGCCTAGCCAAGAAACCTAGAAGAGTAGAGGGATGCCATTTTTCTCTCCCCTACAGTACACGAGGGAGAGGATTGCTGCTTATTATTCCATTATTTAATCTTCTTGGGAATGGCTTAGAAGGAAAAACCTGCACACTTTAAAAGGGGAATTTCCAAGAGGGAATGATCACAGAAAGGCCCTGGAAGGGGCTAGTGGAAGCTTTAAATGGAAGCCAAACTGAGAAGTGTGAGACTGGAAATTATATTAGCTTCATATTTGTATTACTTCTGTATTTCTAGTCCTGGAAACTCTCTATTGTAGGAAAGTTTGGTTCTTGAACTGGATGCTGGGCCACAGGAATAAAAGGGACTATGGTTAGACAAGAAGAGGAGGTGAAGAGTTGAGCACTAGGGATGTTTGTCTTTGAATTCTGGCTGCCAGTCCCTGGACTAGGTAGGTTTAGTAAATATTTGTTGAATAATGACTGGAGATACTCGGGCTCCTCAGTGTTCCTATTTTCAGAATCAGATTTGTTTTGGGGTTGCCCTGCCAAGTTTAATCTAGTGTGGTGGTAGCCTGAGGGCTCTCATTTTGTTTACAGTTACCTACTGAAGTATGTTCAAGGCTCAGACTTGTCCAGACTGGAGGAATCTGGGAGGTGGGGTGGATGGATTCCATTCTTTCTTTGCTCCCAACCTTTCCACCATCTGTCCCCAGGGGATTTGTTCGGGCTGGGTCCTGGTTTAGTTCACCCTCTTACCCAGATCCACACTTGGCTCTGTGTTTATTGCAAGCATTCACAAAATGTTTGTTGAATGAGTGAGTGAAAAGCACTAAATCTCTGTAGGAAGGCAAAAGAAAGGCTGAGAGGTACTGAAGCTGCCCAGATGGGACATTTGTAAGGAATCCTCCAAGGACCAGAGTAGACAGGTGGCTATTCTGTCCATCCAGAGCCCTGGCAAGTTCGCTTGGTTAGTGTTTAGGTTTCCTTGATCGGAAATCAATATATGTCTGTTTTAGCTCTTAACATTCTTGGTTTGACTCTCCAGAAGAGAAGTTCATTTTTGTCTTAGAAACCCTCTTCATGGGCTACCTACCAAATCATGGGATGCTTTGTGAATAAGATAAAACGGTGGTTTGTCATTTTGAAAAGATAATCTAAGAGATGTGATAGTTGTAATATGTGTGTGCTTCTTTATTGTCTTTGTGCTTCCACATATATTTTATCCTCTTAATGACGTAAGAAGAGCAGTTATTATTATCCCATTTTCCATGTGGGTGAACCATATCTCAGAGCGGTAATGATAATAAATGGTTCAAGGCCTCATGGAAATGAAAGTGACAGAAACAAGATTTTTAGTCCTAGTTTTGTGATTCCTTTGTTTAAATTGTACTGGCTACATTAATAATAATAACCAGCATCATTTATTGAGCATATATTATTAATGAAGTACTATAATTAAATCTTATGTATCCACTTGGCTTGTTCACATGTCTTCTCATTCTTGGCTCAGATGATACCTTTCAGGCCTTCCTTGACCGCCCATTTATAAATTTTGTTAATTATACCTTTCTTCTTACTCCTTCTCTATCTCCTGACAGTTCATCACCTAGGACTTACATATGTATTTATTTTTTTCATCGTGTATCTTTCCCTACTAGAATATAAGCTCCATGAGGGCATGGATTTTGTCTGTTTTATTTCTTGATGTGCCCCCAGCACTATTAAAACTCTCTCCATGCAGTGTATGATAGGTGCTTGGTAAATATTTGCTGCACAAATTAATAAACCTCAAAAAGAACTCTACAAGGCTTACTGACAAGGAAAGTTATGTAGAAAGGAACTTTTTATCCAACCAAGGTCACCCCCGTAAGAGGTTAGAGAACCTGATTTTGAATTCAGTTATATTTAAATTGAATGCTCCAGTGTATGTTTTTGAAATTTTGTTCCCTAAGGTATGGGGAAGTTAAGGCCAACACTGTTACGGAACTGGCCCCACTCACTCCTCTAGCAATTCACCTTACTTGTTTTTGTTTGGTATACTGGGATTTAGCATAAAGTTTTATTATTTTTTTTTAATGATCTATCACTTAACAAAAAAGGAAAGGCTTACAAGCAATTATACTACACCAAAAAAGTCATGCAAAGTTGAATTTAAATTTGGGCGTTTGAAGGTTTTGTTTTGTTTTGTTTTTCAGAGACAGGGTCTTGCTCTTGCTCAGGCTGGTCTCATACTCCTGAGCTCAAGCGATCCTCTTGCCTCAGCCTCCCAGAGTGCTAGGATTACAGGCATAAGCCACCACGCCTGGCCATAATTTGGGTTTTTTTAAATGTAAAAATACTGCGATGGGGGACACTCTTTAAAGTTTGACAGAGGCAAGAAAATATTAAATAAGTATTTTTACTGGAGAGAGAAAATTTGTGATATGTGTTACCTCCTCTAAAAACAAAAATTAACTTCCCTCTTCTAGAAGTTAAACTCCTGAATATAGGAACCATGTCAGAATAATTCATACTGTCATGCCTTATAGATATTGGGGAATGAATGGATACACTTTAATATATTATGATCTCTTCGAGGGAGAGATTCTGAGCATACCTCTGGTAAGTGGTAGGCAGGTGATAAATTCAGCAAACATTTGTTGAGGACTTATTATATACTTGGCACTGTAGGAAAAGAAACAAAGAGCTTATCCCAAGGACATTGTTAAATCACAGGAGACATTTGTTCATACATATGATATATCTTGCTAATCTCTTGAAGACAATGCCCCAAAGGACAGAAATGTCCTTTTTGGGAAATCTTCCTTGATTATGAGAGGCAGAGTGGTGGTCTCAATGGACTGTGGGTCTCATCTAGCATGGCAGTCCCTTCAGTTGTGTTCAAATTATGTGTGTGTCTCTAGAATCCTAATAAATGGTGAATGGGTACAAGAATTAATTCATGCATAAGTTGTGTTGCATCTTGGGAAAGATTATTTCTTTTACATGATAGTTTGTATTCATTTAACAAATATTTCACATAAGTTACCTCATTAAATTTTTACCACAACTCTGTGATATAAATACAGTTCTCCTTGTTTTAGAGTAGAGGAAATTGAAACTCAGAGATATTAAGTAATTTCTTAGAATCATACCTGAATTGGATGATAGGATTGGGATTTTAGCCAAAGAGTAGTCTAACTCTAAAACCCATATTCTTACCCATGTGCTGTGTTGCTTTCTCTGCTGTAAATTCTTCTATAAGTTTTTGATTTTTTAAAGGGAGGTAGTTTATTTTCTCTTGAGTCTTACATCAACTGATGTAAGATAAGTAATGTGTCTAAACGGTGTAAGTACTGTGATGAAAACTTAGCTGCTAAATGAAGAAAAGATCGCATTTAAATGCTCAGTTGACAGGGTAAAACCGTGGTGGAGAGTGCCTTCTGTACTGTTAGTGGCAAGCTTTTAGTTCTAATAAATCACAAGGATATAACCGGAGCCTTAGGAGGAAGCCCATTATATTACTAATGTATCATCCTTCAGGAACATAAACAAGATATAAAAATAAATGAAGTCCTTGATGACTCCTTTGTCTTTCCTCCCAATTCATCATTATTCCATTATTAACATAACCTTAAGACAGTTGGTTATAATTTGTGTCCTTGTGGAATTTCTATTGGGCTATTGGGGTTTTATTTTGTTTTGTTTTTAAATAAGGACCTCCTAAATAAGAACTTTTAACTAATTGAGTGAGTGAAAAACTGCAGCTGTTAGGCTAGTCCGTGGGATTTCAGCATAACATAGTAAGCTTCCTTTCTGTTGCACAGAAGTTGATAATGATTTGGCATTCTTAGTGTAGGTGGTAATGCTTTTGTTAATACAGCTTCCCTGGAGGATGGAGCAGCCCTTAGATATCTCTCAGAACTCCCAGATTTTTTTTTGTTGTATGAAGCTTTGACAATAATCAGGATCCATGGAGTACTGCTCTGTTAGCTGCTTAGGAAAAGAACAAGCTGGGCAAGGACTGAGACGACCACCTGACAGCTATCCATTTCTCTAGTAATTTGGAATTTGAAGTACTTAGCCATCTTGTTTATATACATAGTTTATGTTCTATATCCTTGTATATGTTTGGAAGTTAAAATATGTGTGTATGCATGCATGAAAGCTTAAATTCCTGTACTAAATATAGACCAGCTGACTTCAGGAGTACATATTATACATTAGCCAATGTTTGTGCCTGGTGTTGAGATAAGCTGAGATAATCCTACATCTATACACTCACACACGCACCCTGCACACATTTTACATGATGTACTCTCCTCGGACACCAAAAACAGTATACATCTATTGTTCGCGTACATGATTGTATTCTGTGCACATATTTGTACTTTGTATATGCATGGTATTTATTTTTACATTTGTAAAAATACAAATACAAATGTAAAATACATTTGTAAAAATATGCAAATATGCGAATGTAAAAAAATACAAATGTAAAAATACACACCTATACTAGCTATAGAAAATAGAATCTTTATATCTCCACCACCACCACCATACATACATTTAACGCTTGAAAATTCTGGTTACAGGTTTTTTGTGGTGCTGTTGTTGTTTTGGCAAAACCCCCAATAGTCCATTTCCTCATTCCCTTGATTCTCAGTCTTGTAAGGAAATAAATGAGGAGCTGGTACTATTTCTCCAGGGGGGAGTGGGTGTTGCTGGCTGGCCCAGCTGGAGACGGGCAGGCCAGCAGGGCAGGGCAGGAAAAGGCATGTAAGCTCCCACTAGGATGTGCATCTCTCCTTGCTCCAGCTGGAACATCAGCTTTTCACATAGCTCTGCAATCCATATGTGTGCAAAATCCTTCTTTCAGTGAAGCAGACCCTTGGGGAAAAAATACGGCCTTTTTACTCAAACAAGCCAAAGCTTCATTTAACTAGAAGGGAATAGATTGAGTCTAAGTCCTCATTCTAAGGGCTGGAAAGACTTTATCTTGAGAAATGAACATTCCACTAAAAATGGAAACAATTAAGGCCGTTTTACCCACATTTCCAATATCTCAAGGTTGAATAGTATTTGGAAATGCTGGTGAGAAAGCAGCAGCCAAGAATTCTCCAATCCTCTCCCTATCCCCACGCCTAACTCGATCTTCCGTCTAAAACTGCTGTTCCTACTAGAAAAATAAAATAACCTCACATTATCTGTGCTGGCAGAATGCATACACAGAAACTCAGAATGTATTATAAATAAAACCTGGTGAGCAACTTAAGAACAGGGACCACCCCATCCTCAATATATTCCTTGGTACAATAGGAAATACTTGGTAATGATGTGAAGGAATTAATTGCTGCTGGTATCAGGAAGCCTTGACTTGGCTAAGTGCTTTGAAAATCTGGACCCATGAAATAACATGTGGTGTGATAAACTTGGAAACTTACCAAAAACTACAGCTTTATTTTAATATTAGAAAACTCCAGCCAGGTAGGGATCATGTTGAAATAGTTGTTCGTGGGCATTCACATCGGGTGTTCCTTAAGCAGCCATTAGTCCTTTTTTTTTTTTTTTTTCTTTAAAACATGCTGTAAAATGCTGAGTCTTCTGCAGAGTCATCAGGAAATGTCACCATCACATCCACTGACACCCATGCCAGGCCTACTGTAACACCAAACTCTAGAGGAAGGTGTCAGCAATGAATCCTGCAGCCAAACAGCCGATAGAGAGCAGACATGCCCCAGTTCTTCTGTTTGCAATCCACCCTGTCATCAGATAGGGGATGAGAAGACCTTCCTAAATTCAACTGTGACTTGGAGAGGGATATTAGATGCAGCTTGGCAAGGGAACACACAGAATAGTTCAGAGAAGGATATAATAAAATTGTTGTGGTTCAGGCAATATCCTCATTCCTCTGGTTTGGAATCCACATGGGAAACATTTCTTTTTGTTGTTGTTTCTAGCAAGTCTTAATAGCAAGCAATGTATTTCCCACCAGCATCCAACATTTGCACCTCATCTAAGTTGTGCGTGGGGGCCAGGGGAGGGGTTTGTTGTTATTGGCTTGAAAAACATTTTTTCCTAATTATAAAAAAAAAAAAAAAACCTTGTACCTCTGAATCAACAGTTATAGCTATATGCCTGCATTGTAAAGGCCCCAAAATCTCAGAGTTTGCTTTGCTCCTGCTCAAGTACCTTGAAACTAAAGCCTAGAAGGGCCTTTTCTCTATTGAGTGACATTGGCACATTACAAGCTGGCTTCACTGTTCAAAGGGAGGACCAGGAGAAAGAGGACCCCTGCTTCCTAATGTTGTCACACTGTACTCAAGACTCAGCTAATATGGATATTCAAGAAATCAAACGTTCTTAGTTTTAAAGGGAGCTGCACTGTGCAAATTTGTTACTCCAAATATAGAAATACACTGTGCATTAGACTCTGGCTTGAACTTATCTTTTTGTAATGGGGAACTAGGAGACATCTTGTAATTACTGTAATTGAGCTCTGCTGACACACTATGAAGCCCTAAAGTGGCACGATGCTACTATATTTCTTTGGAAAGGCAAGTCAACATTATTTTAAAAGGGAAAATGGAAACATCTAGATTTATAAAAATTTTAGAGAACGTCATTGTGTCTCAAGATTGTCTTCCCAGGACTTGGATTTAATAAGTTCTTGGCCAGGGTGAGTGAGAGTAAGGAAGTATTTAGTGGTAGCAGATTTTTGTTGCCTTGCCAGTGTCATCTTTCTACTCCATTGCTGAGCTAATTGACCCTTGCTGGCAAGTGTTTGATCGATATGCTCTCAAAGGGGCCCTTGAAGAACCTTAAAATGCTCCTGTTAGTTGGCTTCTATCTGGAGGCTAGGTCAGGTTTCGTCCTTCGTCGATGCAGCAGACGTTTTCCAGAGTCCCTGCAGCATGTGCCAGGCTCCGGCCCAGGTCTCAAGGTTAGTCTGTGATGAGATAGTCTTTGCACTGGGCGTGGGGAAGAGAGTCTGTTTGGGCTGCAGTGAAATTTCAGGTTCCCCGAGTCCTCCCAACCTATCTGTCCCCGTTCCTCTAGTGGCTTCCCTTTTTATTGGAATGTTTCTATATTATACTTAGTGTTTATCTAAGTTATGCACAGATATTTGTACTGTAAATAAGAGCTTTCCATAGTAAGAGTAAAGAGACTGGGTTAGCTTTCCGTTTCCACGGTTGAGTGTGTCTTTCATAGGCCACCAGAGAATTCCTAAGTTCCCGAACCCATGGTATTTTTTCCCCTTTCCCCCTGTAATTAATATCCTACCCAAACTTATTTCAAAAATCGTGAAGTAAAATGTTAGTGATTATCCTGTATGCTGTGGCTTTTGCTCTGTCCTCTTCCCAATTCTCAGCCTCTTGATTCTAAGGTCAAGACTAGGCTGAACTTCTTTTTCCTTGTAAAGGAGCAGGCTGTAAACTTTCAAGGCCTGAGCATTTGCCTGTTTCAGATTTAAAAGAGTCTCAGCTCTGGGGCTCCTTTACAGAGTGAAGCGAGGAGAAGTGGGCTGACGCCTGCCCTCCCCATTGTTTCTTTTGTTATGATCTGGTTGTTAAGGGTAGAGTGGGGTGAAAAACAGGGCAAGAGCCCATTGAGCCCTTGAGTTGATAACCTTGGCTTTCTCCGGAGGCCTGGGTGTGTATCACGGCAACTCTCCTGGAATACCTAACACAAACTGCTACCCAAACCAACCCTGTTATATAACCTTTAAAGCCAACGTGTGTTTTGCGTAAAAAGAGAAGCTGCTGCTCTCAACTGTTTCCCAGGGCTCAGCCTCCTCTGGTTCTCTGGCATGTCAGCACTTGCCTTCTGTTTTTTCCATTGCACTCCTCCCAGCTCAACACAGAGGCCCCACCTCTCACGGGATCAGGGTATGTGACCCGGGAGCCCAGACAGCCTTGCACATAAATTTTCCTGGTCCACCTGCAGATCGTCTGTCAGCGGCTGCCCTGCTTCTCCGTTGGATGGGCTATTCCCATACATCCGCCAACCCTGAAGTCTCCATGGGCCAGTGGGAATTCAGACTGGCCCTATTCCATCCCAGGGTCTTCGTCTATCTTGTCCGGTATCATTGCCCGCCGTGCCCAGGCTCTGCTCTACTGGCTAATTTCATGAGGCCCAAACTAGTGGTGATGAGCAGCCTTATCATGACTATGGTCGGTTGCCATCAGGATACCTTTCTGAACAGGTGCTCTATGTTTAGGCAAGTATTATGGACTGAATATTTGTGTCTCCCCAAATTCATGCATTGAAGCCCCAACCCCCAGTGTGATGGTAATTGGAGGTGGGGAGGCAATTAGGTTTAGACGAGGTCGTGAGGGTAGAGCCCCTGTGATGGGATTAATGCCTTTATAAGAGGAGATGGAGACACCAAAGCACTTGGTATAAGAAGAAGAGACAGAGACACTCTCACTGCCACGTGTGGATACGAGAAGGTGGCCATCTGCAAGCTAGGAAGGAGGGCTGTCACCAAACACTCAGTCTACCGGCACTTTGATCTTGGGCTTTCCAGCTTACAGAACTGTGAGAAGTAAATATTTGTTGTTTAAGCCACCCAGTCTGTAGTATGTTGTTAGAGGAGCTGGAGCTAAGACAGCAGGACTTGCTCCAGAGCAGCCAATATGACCTAGGAGGCAGGTCAAGATAGAGAACTACACAGGCCTTGAAGTTTCTGATTGGCTTGAAGTAGATACAAGCAATATTCATAGGTTATCTGCCCTTTTCTAGACTCAGAAGCAGATTTTTCCAATATGGCAAATAATGGTATATTGTGTGAGGACGAATGCATACAGTCATTAACACCCGTAAGTCTCTCGTACATGCTAGGCACTATATTAAATAAAACGGGCAATGCAGTGATTGGAGAGGGTGGATTTGATCTAATCATTCTGTTTATTGGCTGGGTGACCTTTTGCAAATTAATCCATTGGAATCATCTGTAAAAATAGTATAGCATGATTACCAAGGGCTGTTGTGAGGATTAAAAAGTATCAGGTAAAGACACACTTTGCCCGGTGCCTGGTACATAGTAGGCAATCAATTAGTGCTAATTATTGTTATGTTATTGGTTTGTCGAGGGAAAAGAGGGTCCTCAAATGAGGAATGGTCAACAGTGTGAAGCAGATGGTGAGTCCAAGGAAATTTCGGAAAAGAAAGGGCCTGAGAAGGCTTCAAAGAGGCTGAAATTGGGCTGGAACTGAAAGAATGAGCAGAACTTAGATAATTTGATCTGTGAGAGTTCACATTTTTCTTCAATTTGAGGGAGCTTGTAGCAGAAAGAGAACGGAGGTAGGGATTAGAAGAAATTGTCTTTTTGTTTTCTGCTTTTGCTCAGCATGAGCTTGGGCAGACCACTGAGCCTGGCTTTCCTCGCTTGTAAAAGTGGGGTGAGGATTACCTGCTCTGCCCCTCCCTCAGGATTGTTATGAGGCACAAGTGAGACAACTCATGTAAAAATGCTTTGAAAGTGGTAAAATCCAACGCAGGAGTAAAGTCATTAGATCCTTAAGAGAAGATCCCAGAAAAATCTTGAGCTGCCCAAGCCTGTAATTCCCTACCGTACAGGACGCAGCACTTCAGAAGAGGCATGTCAGCTGTGGTAAGGTCGTGGCCCCAGTGTTAGCACATCCACCCAGGCTGCGTCAACTCCGCGGCCTCCTCCAAGTGCAGAGAAAATTCTTTGGATTCTCAATTCAGAGTTCCTGAGCCAATATGCTAAGGTCCCCAAACAATAATAACAACAGCCGCTACCATGTACTTGGCTCTTACAACACATTAGGCACTCTGCTAAATACCTTACAAATTTAACCCACTTAGTGTTCAAACAGCATCACAAAGCAGCTGTTAATATATCCAGTTTAGAGGTGATTAAATTGAGGTTTAGGGAAATAACTTATCTGGTCTCCTTTAACTAGTAAACGACAGAGCTGGGTTTAACTCAAATTTGACTCTAGCCCTTTGTGCCATTTTGCTGTTAATCTGAGAAAAAAATACTTTTTTCCTCCAGACCTCGTGCCAGGTTTCCTGTGCAGAATTAACCATGAGGATGATTTAAATGAATAAAATGGTTAGCCGGCATTCAGGTAGTCCCTCCCTCTCCCTTTACTTCTAGGTCTGTTGTTGGAAAGTTTAGACCCCCTGTATTCCACTATCACATGCACTTCCTAGTCCAGAGACTGGGGTTTGACAATAAGAATAAGCCCTTGTACTTATCCTGGGCTTTTTATATTCAGTTTCATTTGAACATCACAATAAGCCCTTTAAGGGATATTATTCCTATTTTATTCATGAGGAACTAATGCTAAGGGAAGTCAAGGAACTTGCCCAAATTCCCAGCTAATAAGTGAGAGAGCACTGTGTCTGTCTGGAATATTACAACTATTACTAGTAAAAACAATAGCAAGGATTTAGAGCATTTGTTATATCTTGCACACAGTGTACATTTCTAATGTCTTGTATATAGAGCGCACCATGAAACACTGAGAATGTTTTCTATGAAGAACTTTGGAATGCACTGGTGTGGTGTTCAGAGATGTTAAATATTTGTGCTTAAAATTATTTCTATGTCACATACATTTAAGTTAACTAAACCCTGAAACTTACTGGAAAACAAAATGAAAGATTTATTCTAAAGTAATAAGGGTGGAGTTGAAGGAAAGAAGGATCAGCTATTAAATTTTTGTGGAGGCACAAAGGTTTTTGAATGTCAAATTTTAAACTCTTCTACATTCAATAGGAATTTTGCTATGAATCTTCAGTCCCCTAGCGTACATTTCCTGTCTGTGCCTGTCAGCTTCATCGTTATATATTTTAAATAAAGCTTTCCCTAACATTCAAAACTCCTTCCAGCCCTTCTTTTTAGGAAGCAGACATAAATAAAGTGTGTACTAAGCCGTTGCGTTTTTGTTTTCTTTTACCTTTTCCTAACCATGTGCCCATCCCGCCCCCAGTCTTCAGAAGTGTGAAGCTAAGGTAAAAAGAGCTTTAAAGAAAAGGGCTCTGGGGAAGTATGCAAATGACAGAAATGTCTGTGGGAAAATTAAGGGAAAAGAAATTCAGCAAGAAAGAAATTCATTGATGTTGTGATGAAACGTTGTCACTGGAGATGATGACAAATTAGAATCTGTTCCCATGGGGACCGCACGCTACCTACTGATCATTTGACCCATGGCTGGATGTTGGCTAGCCTAAGAATTGACCCAAAAGATGACAAGATGGTTTTAGTCCTGTCGTCTCATCAGCATTCAGGAACCCCTTAGGGGTTGAATGGGAAAGGATAAAGAAGGATAAAAGATGAAAGCTGAGCTGTGGAAAGAAAAATGTTTTAAATTATACTGAAGAGGATTGTGGGTCCACCTGTAGCTTTTTGTTGAGGATGTCCTTTGTTTTCTTGTCTGCAGGGACCATGGACCGGACACAGATCCAAAATCTGTCTGGCCTCTTGGAAGGTCCCACATTGGTTAGCTGGTCCTCTTCAGTTTAATGGATACGTTCAGGATTTAATCTCTCTGTGGGCTATCTTGACTCCAAAAGATTCTGTTAGGCTTGCCGAGCAACCTGGGTTTGGTTGGCATGCTAAAAGAGATTGCTTTTAGAAGGAGGAGAAAAAAAATATCCCACAGTGGAGCATGAGGTGAGGTTTCCATAGTGAGTCACCATCACATTCCTTGTCAGAGGAGCACAGAGAGCTCATTGCATGCAATGGGGTTGAGGGGGGCCAAGAGCACCCCCCTGGGAGTCAAGAGACTTTTAAGCTCCTTATGCCTCAGTTTCTTCACTTGTAAAATGGGAATTACAATTTCCTCTACTGCCCTACGATGACAGATAAGTTCATGAAGGTGAAAATTCTGAGAGAAATGTTGAATTCTGGAATGTACTTCCTGAAGAAGAGGAATGATACATCCACTCTGTTCTCTTTCCAGGTTACTAACAAAGTAACACAACATCCTTGAGTATTTAGAATCATTTAAATTAGTTTGATGTAAGTTAACAGTAGAGTGGTCAGTTAATATTGGGTAGGCATCAGGGGTGTTTTTTTTTGAGAATTTATTATATCAAATTTGGTCCAACTCTTTTTTATACTGGTAGTAGAATTCAACAATTCCGAACTTCCTCCAAGTATTTGATTTTCATAGGAATTGTGAAGAATTTTAAATGAAACCATGTTAATTTTAAAAAAATCTAATTCTTTTATAAAGTAATGATACTGTGCGTGGCTTATGGTATCATGCCAAAAATTTCACAGCATGTAAAAAAATGGATTTGAAAACAAGTGGGAGGAGAGGATTGACCTCTGTATTTCAAGGAGAAGCAGAGTTGCATAAATGTTGAAGGCTTGGGCTCTAAAGTCAGACTACTGGGTTTGGATCCTAGCTCTGCCCACTTACTAGCTTTGTGACCTTGAGCAAATTGCCCATTAGTGTCCACTTCTGGAAAATGGAGATGTGTTCCTTACAGGGTTCTTCAAAGGAATAAGTCTTTTGAATCTTTAATTAAGGATTAAGTATATGCATATGACATGCTTAAAACAGTGACTCGTACATAGTTAGCACTCAGCAAATGTTGGCAATTTTTTTCTTAATGAGGCAAGATAGGATGCCACTACATGAAAGATTAGGGAATTTCTGACTGGCAGATGTGATTCCAGTTGGAGATAGCATGCATTTGAGATGCTTTGTTAAATGTCATGGGTGCCTAGACTCTGTGTTCAACGTATGTTCTCTGATGATGAAGAATGCAGTTTGAAGCTGACTCTGACAGGGAAGCCAAAAGCAGACATCTTCCCGCACCCCCAACATACACTTCTGCCAGGCCCCGTCTCCCATCAGCCAATTACCCCCCACCCCAAGGAACACTCAGTTCCACAGCCAGCCCAGGGCACAGGGCCTTCTAACACTCTGCTCTGTGCCTTGTCTGGTTGGGTTAACAGGAATTCTCAGCCTGTGTGATTTGTCATATTTTAATATTTCAAGCCACCATTGCAGCTTTTTTTAGGTTTGGTTTGTCTAAGATACCATAGCAAGTGAGCACACAGATTTGAATAAGTGAATGGCTCTTTCACTTATTTTGTGGCTTTAGGGTAGTCACTTAACCTCTTTGATTTAAATGAGAATATCTACACTGTAGGGTCCTGGTACATAATATATGGTAAGTACTTCTATATGGTAGCTATTAAATTTTCTAAAGGACCCTGAAATCTCTTTGCAACAAGTTTACAATCCACACAGGGTACGATCTTGATACTTTCGATGATTTAGATTTAAAGTGCCTACATTTGAGCAGCTTTGTTTTGCTTAGCTTCGATTATCGATTATTGTAGGATGGGATTCAGCCTATCCTGGCTGTCCCAGTTACCTGTTGCTGCATAACAGACCACCTAAAACTTAGTGGCATAAACAGCTATTTCTTTATTTCTGTGAATTCTATGGGTCAGGATTTTGTCCAGGTGCAGTGGGGATGGCTTACCTCTGCTTCATATGTTTGGGGCTTCATCAAGGAAAGACCCCAGGGGCAAGAATTATCTGGAGGCTTCTTGACTCATGCCTGGAACTTGGGCTGAGATGACATGAAGACACGCTTAGCTAGGGCTGCCAGCTAAACACTTACTGTGGCCTCTGCACGCGTCTTACACAGCATTCCAAGAGAGGCAGATAGAAGCTGCATGACCTTTTATGACCTGGCCTTGGAAGTTTCGTAGTATCACTTTCTCTATACTAGTGGAAGCCACCAGAAGCCTACCCAGATTTAAGCAGTGGGACAGGGGGGAAATGTAGATCCCACCTCTCAAATGGGGAGCCACGTCAAACAGTTGGCAGTTACAGATCCACCACACTGGGATTATGGCTCTGTGTTGGGGTATATTAGGGCCCTTGACTTCTACCTGTAGCAAAGCAGGCCATACAGCCCTCTATTGCAGCTACTTACCTCTGCCATTGTACAATGAAAGCAGCCATAAGTACTAAACAAATGACTGTATTTCAGTAAATCCTTATTAACACTGAAATTTGAGTTGCATGTAATTATTATCACAAAATAGTCTTTAAAAAATTTTTTTTTAAATGTAAGAATGATTCTTAGCTGATGGCCTCTATGGAAATAGGCAGTGGACTGGATTAGAATATCTATGATTAGCTAGATCTGACTTTTTAAAGTTAGAATTCTCTGAATATGTAGAATAAACCCTTGGGTATTTCTCAAGTGGTGTTAAACATTAAATGTGTGTGTGAGAAAGACAAATGCTTATAAATTTGTGAAGATATTATTTATAATATGTATTCAGTTCCTTTAAGTATACCTTATCTTTATCATGTTACAGAACATTTGTTTCCAAGGGAAATGAAAGACTATACTGATAGTCTTGATATTCCTAGGCAGAAAATTAATAATATTTATTTTATCAGAAATCAGAACTTAAAAGGTAGAACTTTCTTCTTGATGGAGTTTCCAGAAATACATATTGTTGTATATTTTAAAAATAATTATCCTATGTTTTTAAAAAGGTTGTTGGTTATTAGAATAAAAGATAAGGTTGATGACTCTCAGAATTGAATTTTTTTTACCTTTACTAATTCATTAAATGTTTTTCGTACCGCAATGCCAGGCAGTGTGCTGGATGCCGAAGAAAGAAAGGCGAACGAAAACAGAGGTGGTAACTGCACTTCCAGAGCACGTAGTCTAGTGGGATAACAGACATTAAACAGATGATAGCATTACCTGTAACGTGTGATATGAATGAGCTATGCAGGGCATTACAGGACTATACGTTTAGGTTTTTAAGCTGGACTTGTTACTCTCACACCTTCAACTGCCCATTGAATGTGAGAGTCTAGAAAAAGGACTGTTAGCTCAGTGCAAGCTGCTATTTAAAAAACATCAACACACCTCTCTCTTTGCCCTTCCTTTGGCTCTCCCTTTGCTGTGACAATGGGTCTGGTTGTCATCTGTGGTGTATGTATCATGCTTTGCAAATCTATGTCTTGCTCTTGCTCTATAATCCTATCTTGCTCCCCCCTCAATAAACTTTACCTCATGCCTTCCTAAAAAAAAAAAAAAAAAAATCAACACATCTGATAATAAGTGAATAGTCCTGTCTACATATCTGTACCACACATGATAGTCTGTATTATATTACTTGGGGAAGAAAAAACAGAACAAAATAGAAATTTGTAAATGTGGAAATTAACTAGATTTTTTTCCCCCTGATAAGATACCATTTTGGATGGGTAGAGAATTAAAACAAAACAGTTTGGGACCTATTGGCTGAATTACTAATTGGGATAATTATCTTTGATTTTTCTCTAAATCAAAGTTTCTCAGCGGGGGCACTATTGACATTTTGGACAGTATACTTCTTGGTTATGGGGAGCTATCCTGTGCATGGTAGGATGTTTAGGAGCATCCCCGGCCTCTGCCTGTCCACTTTGTAGCACTCTCCACCAGGTTGTGACAACCACAATTGTCTTCAAACCTTGCCAAAGTCCCTTGGGGAGCAAAATCACCAATAGTCTAAATTAAACTGTGTTTATACATTTTACTGCAATGAAGAAAAGCTACATTTTTTTTTTAATAGTAAGAACTCTAATTCAGGGAGCAGAATTATAGGTAGACTTATTAAATTTTCAAGACCCACAACTCCTCCTTTGAAAATGACAAAATGAATTGGGATGATCCATTATCAAATTAAACATTATACTTTTTCTTTTTTATGTCTGGAAATTTTTCTAAACTTTATGCCATTTTTAGCAAGGCTGAGACTCTCAGTCATTCAATTGAGACTCTGAAAGTTCCCGAATATCACTGGAACAAAATCAAGATTTAAAATTGGGCTGAAAGTAACAAATGAAGATACTGTGATTTGACTCCATGCACTCAGCCTGGAAGCTATTGGATTGCGTGAGACTCATGACCCAAAGGAGGTGATTAGTTTTCCTCTGGTGTGCTGGTAATGAATAGCTCTACAAAACCAATTAGCTATAATTCTATCAGTCATTTCATTTGGGTAACATTTTATTTGAGGGGAAGAAAAACAACATTGTTTTCCTTGGAGATTTGTGATTAAGCTGTGGTATTTGATGGCAATGACGGGGGAAGAAGCAGTATGCATAACAATTTGCTTTCGTTATTCTCGCATGAAAGTAAATCGTGGTGAAACGTCTGTTCGCAGCAGTTAAGAAAGACATTTGTCCATCTTAAAGATGTAATAGACCAAACAGAAATATATTTCTACCTATACGTTTTGTTTTATATGGATGCCTGCATTGTATAACTGCAGGGAATTGCTCTTCACATGGAAGTCTATGAGTGTGCACCCCGGGGCTGTGTAGCAGGAGGTACTGAATGTTGTTTCTCTTTCTTGTGCTTTTTCCCCCTTGAAAATCTATGTGAATACAGAACTACAAGTAATAAATCATTATTGTTGCTCTATAACCGGTAATGCCCACTGTTATGTTGGTAATAACAATGTCAATAATACTGTTTTCCTTTTTCCAGCAAGACATTTTATGGATAGATATGATTCTCTTTGAATTTGAACACATGAGACGTTTGTAATATGTCATCATCTGTTATAAGATAGAAGATATAATTTTATTGTTTGAGTATCTTTCTGTGACTTCTGGGCATTGTGCAATTTTTATGTCAGCCCACACAGTGGAGTAAGACTTGGGTGTGTGTGTAACCCCTGAAGTTGAATCTATGCAGCTTGTGACACAAATTAATTAGTTTATTAGAAAAAGTGCAATGGGTTATTGTCTTGGACTTTTCCATTTATTTTGCTCACTGTCATCCCACAGCTAGCCAAAAAAATCCGAGAGAAGTTCAACCGGTACTTGGATGTGGTCAATCGGAACAAGCAAGTTGTAGAAGCGTCCTATACGGCTCACCTCACCTCCCCGCTAACTGCGATCCAAGACTGCTGTACTATTCCACCTTCCATGATGGAGTAAGACTTTAAAATTTGTGTTGTTGTTGTTGTTGTTGTTTGAACCAGAAATTGAATTGCTTATGCTTTCTGTTTCATATTCAAAATACCTATGTTTGTTTATTGCAAAGTATATAGTTTATTTCTTATTAGTTAAGATAAGCCCTTCGTCTTTTACATAGGCAAATAAATTTTAAAGAAATGTGACTCTGTTCTATAGCCAGGAAATTCCTGGATCTTCCCGACTCACCTTTTTGTCATACTGGAACTCATGTTCAGGAGTATCAACTATTATTTGAGTATAGAGTGTATATATAGAAAACGGGAAACATTTTGTCATGAGTCAACTATTAAACCATGTAACTTGCTTAATTTAAGGGAGCGTTTTTTTTGTCTTTAAAAGAGTAACCAAAAAATCTCATTTCTTACTTTAGTAGCTGCTATCTTTAAAACTCCTAAGGGAAATGTGATTTTAGATAATATTGAAATAGGATTAGTATCTGCATGGTAGAGGATATTTTTATTTATTGACCTAGTGATATTTATATCTGGAGGGGTGTAGGGCCATGTGATACTAGAAATTATAGTGGAATGAATACTTTTCTAGAGGTACAAAGAACTTAATTTTAAGTTTGACTTGGCCTCTAGTTAGCTGTGTGACCCTAATCAAGTTACTTAATGTTTATTTTTATGCTCAGTGTGGATAATAATCTTTAATATACCAATTTTATAGGGCTATTTAGATAAGTAAAAGATGTTAACATGCTTTTAAAAATATATGCGTGTAAATGTTAATTAGTATGTATTTTTCCTCTTTTTGCATAGTAAGTGCTCCTTAGGCTAGGCAAAGGACGGATGTAATGTAGGTTTTTGGTGATTTTAATTGATCCTTTGTTTCCAAAGCCTATTTTTACTTACAGTTTCTTGTTGGGCTTTGTAGGTAGCAGGGCATCCTCAAGTCATTTTATTTCTCCCTTTACGTGATATTAAGATGAGCCTTTCTCTGGCTTACCCTGTCTACAGCCTGAAGCTCATACTAGTTGTTCTCTAAATTAAATGGAAAGTGTATGCAATTTGGAATGAGTCTGTCTAGCTAGGAATCCTACCTCCAACACTTAACAGTCACATGGTTCTGGATATTTGGTGTCTTTGAGCCATCCTTTCTTCCATAAGGTGTTGTAAGCACTCAGTAAAATCAAACGTGAAAATATTTTGTAAACTGTAATGTTCTAAATAAACATTAGCCATAATATTATATTTATATACTTCCATATCAGCATGAACATTTCATTTTTTGTTAGGTATAATCAAAGATTTGGTTTATCTTTTATAGTTGGGGTACTAGTAACTTAATGCTTTTGACAAAGTGATCACTTATCTAAAAATAAAATGGGGGTTCAGTTGAGTTTTGATCCTCAGTAAAAAATCATTTTCAGTATGGGGAGAAAAAAATAGCATAGTAAGGAGAAATTCCTAGAATTAGAATTATACTTTTTCCCGTCCCTAGGGACGGATGTGTGACAATGTCTGTACACATTTTCGGTTGTCACAACTGGAAGGA
Organism: Indri indri; assembly: GCA_004363605.1. Classification (NCBI taxonomy): domain Eukaryota; kingdom Metazoa; phylum Chordata; class Mammalia; order Primates; family Indriidae; genus Indri; species Indri indri. The sequence continues at coordinate 18,995 of RJWJ010016546.1, forward strand.
GGGTAGAGGGGAATAGTTGGTCCTGGTTTCTAGTGAGTAGAGGCCGGGGATGCTGCGATGCATCCTATAACACACAAGGCAGCCCCCAAAACAAAGACTTGCCTGGCCCAAAATGTTAGTAGTGCCAAGGTTGAAAAACTGGCTTAAAAGAATGGGGATCTCCATAAATTCCCAAGTAGAACTAGTGGCCTAGACAGGGGAAAAATTCGACTTGAATTGACTAGTTTCTACTGGGAAATCTACCCCATTTCTTGCCCACCTGGTGAATTTCTATCAATGTGTCAAGTAGTAACTCAACAATTGCCCTTTCTCCATAGCTTCCAATTACCTCTGTCTTTCTTCTCCTTATTTCCTTTTGCCCCTGGAAGAATCTATTGCTCTCTCCTCTTTGTTACCATTGTAATTTTTATACACCTCTATATTGTGTAAAACTTTAGTGTATCACACCTGTTGTTGTGAGTCTGCCTCCCCTACTGTTCTGGACAGGAATTATGCCTCATCCATTTTTGCCCCCAGCACCTGGCAGTTATGTTTATCAACTATTTGTTGATACCTGAATTGATTCGAATATACGGATGAGTAAAGGGGTGTCTACTCTCAAATGCAGAAGTTATTAGGGGGTGGGTTGGCAAATACTGAACATAATTAATATTTAGGACAAAAGGTGTGGTTCCTCAAAGCAGTGAACTATATCCGATGGGTTGTATCAGAAACAATTTTACGAACTTTGGAAATATACGTCTTACTTGATTTGGCCATTTAAGGAACAAACATCACAAGAAAATAATCAGACATGTTTATAAAGATAAACATGTAAAGAAATTTATTGTAGTGCCTTTTGGAATAGAGAAAATTATAAATACTGTCAATTTCTAACCGTAGGGGATTAGTTAGGGATATTGGTGTAGAAGCTGACTTGTGAAATTCTCATACACACACACGTACCCTCATACATAGAAAGTATGGGAAGACTTATATCAAAATGTTTTGGGGTAAAGACAGTGATTTCTATTTTGAGTATGCCGAGATAAGGATTCAGGTCAGGTATGCAGGCCATCTCATTTGGCAAAACCCAGTGGTCAACCTTTTTGTTAATACAGTAAAACATAAAATGTAGTTTTTGCCCTTTAGTAAGTTATCATTTAGTTAGTTCAGTTTAATATCTAAGAGAACTTAACTGTACTCCTAGAAGGATACATGCTGAGTAAGCAGATTGGTACCAAAGAATCCTCCTTCAGAGGTTGGACTTCTGCACTGAATGTTGAAGGTGCAATCTCTTTCCTCACCAGGAGTACTTAACAGAGCCGAGAACTGCTATCTGGGGTAAATCTTGTAAAACCAGGGCAGTTCTGAGGATAAAACTGAATAATCAGAAAAGATAAACAAAATAGGGAACCTTGGGTGACAAAGAGAGATCTGACGACAGCTATTGACAGAATGAAGTGGCCAGTGTGGACTACCCTTCTCTTAGGCTGAGTCTACTTGGCTTTGAATGGAGCTCACTTTCCAGGGAAATGCATGTAGGAATTTTGGAAGTGAACACTGAGCTGATACTTTTCCAGCCATTGGCTGAACACAAGTGCTTTCTAAAATTACAAGAGCCCCCTACCTTTTTAATTAAGATTCAAAAATGGAGAGAGTTCGTAGTAAATTGTTGGAGTGAATCAGGATAAGAATCCATAGCTGGCAGACTTTGTTCCAATCCCACATAAAATGCTTTTATCTGCATATTCTAACTGCGGTGGTATCCTGCTGGACACATTTTCAATTTACTCTTTCCTATATTCCAGTCTCTCCAAAAACGTCTACATTTTGAGTCTCAGGGAATTCATGTTGGAGTAAATGCAGAAAGGAGGACCTCCTAGTCTTTCAAGGCACTTTAAGGATGTGATTAAAAACTTTTTTTTTTTTTTTAATGCTAGGCAGATTGGGTTTTGAATATCTCTGACTCACAAATTGACCTTGGAAAGTCACTTAAATTCTCAGCCTCAGTTTCCACATCAATGAGTTAAGAATAATGATAGTACTTACCTCACTATTGAGGTGGTTGTAGGGGAGATGTTTTTAGGTTGTTCTTAGATTTTTTTATTTGATAATTACTTATTTCAATATTATCCTCTATGTCTCTATGTCAAGAGATACTGTTTTTTTGTCTTCTGGCAATAACATAAAGTTTCTTTTTAAAATAAATGTAAGTAAATAAAAAAATTGAAGTCTTTTAAATGAAAATATCAAGCAAATGTGACCAGAATTTTGAAGGGGATAGATGTGGAAATGATTGAAGTTTATGAAAAATGAACTCAAGATTATCGCTAAAGTTCTTCCAAACTGTGAGATATTACAGTTCTATAAAGCTAACTCTTTGAAACTCTTTATGTCCATGGACTATATCTGGCCATATGCACATGTATCAATACTGTCTTTATTATAAATATAAGCAGTTGGATCTCTGATAAGGGATCTCCAGTCTTAGTTCTGGATCGTGTTCATTCTTATATCATCTGGGCTTTATAAAGGTTTTTGAAAACTCAGCACTGGCCCAATGGTACAATGGCTGTTTGTTACTAATATTTTAAGAGCCTGTGGCCTATTGACCTTGCTTCTTTTCCTGATGTATTAAAGATGACATAAAACTAGAACAATGTTTTTATAAGTAATTTTAACCAATGGCTAATTTTCACATTTGTTTCAAGCCTAGCTTTTCATTTCATTTTACTGATTTATAAATCCATATTTGCCTTTCTTCACTAAAGCTTAATAGTGTATATTTTAAAAAATAAAATGCCCAGTGTGGAAGAGAGAGAGGCTTTAGGGAGTTCTATTATAGAGCATTCTGCACAATACACCCTGAAGGTTATACCATGATGACAACAGAGAGAACCTGCAAAGTAGCAGAAAATCAATTTTTTCAGATGGATTTGATACTTTCCTTCTCAGACCAGTCGACTTTAAAATTCCTGCTTGGGAGCCTTAGAAGTTAATTGTTCTGCACAAGGCCCTGAATAGTGATTAGGCACTCTGTCAATGTTTGTTGCGGGAATGATCTGAAGAATTAACATTCTCCAGTATGGAAAAAAAAATAGGTTCAGGCTTAATTTAAAACAAACTCATTTTCAGTGGCATCACTTAAAGTAGTTTTGAGAGTGAGTTCATTTATTCACATAATTTAATTAACAGCACCCTTTGTGTTGCTTTGGGTTACGTGCTGGGCTCTCCCACAAGGAGTGCACAAACACACACACACACACACACACATACCCACACACAATTGCACTCATGGACTACATCTGGCCTGCAGGTGTTTTGTGGCATTTTTGTTTTTCTTTTGGCCCCCAGAGATGTTTTGAACGTTTTGAAATTTGTAAGTTTTTTAAATCTGTTGCCAACATTAAAACGCTGGGAGATTACACATTTTAAAAATTCAAATTTTTCTTCTCTTGAAAAATCAGAAGATCTGGTGATTCTGGATCCACATTCCTACTTGGCAACAGTCTGCTTTCATGAAGAGCAGTTCCTCTTTAAACACATAGCATGGACTCTCCCATTCACCAGGTCCCACTAGTTCCTGTTCTGGTGCATTACACCCAACCCATTTCCCTGACTTTTTTCCCTGGCTTGACCCATGTTAGCGTGTGAATTTGTAAGTCTTAACTTTAAAAGACCATATAATGTTAATAGATTTGACTTAAGAATATGTCTTATCCATTTTCATTCCCTGCTCTGCCAACTTAATATCCATTCTCATTCTCTCAAGTTCTAAAGAATATAGCTCCTTGGCCGGGCGTGGTGGCTCATGCCTGTAATCCTAGCACTCTGGGAGGCCGACGCAGGTGGATCGCTCAAGGTCAGGAGTTCGAGACCAGCCTGAGCAAGAGCGGAACCCCATCTCTACTAAAAATAGAAATAAATTAGCTGGACAACTAAAAATATATAGAAAAAATTATCCGGGCATGGTGGCGCATGCCTGTAGTCCCAGCTACTCAGGAGGCTGGGGCAGGAGGATTGCTTGAGCCCAGGAGTTTGAGGTTGCTGTGAGCTAGGCTGATGCCACAGCACTCTAGCCCAGGCAACAGAGTGAGACTCTGTCTCAAAAAAAAAAAAAAAAAAAAAAAAAGGCTATAGCTCCTTTATGCATAACATTAAGAACATATGTCCCTGAAACCCAGCTTGCCACAGAGATGGGGTTCTACTGCGTGCTTCTGAAGCTGTTGTTTTGTCAGCAGGCCCTGCCGAGCCTTGGCTTTTACGTAAATCAATCAATAGTCTTATCTTCCACATCTCTTAATCCATTTCTCTCTTACCTTCCTCAGTTTTTTCTATAGATGCTACTGCCTGTTAGCATTCTTATTTTTTATTTTTAGTCTTTTTGTATCTCCACGTGGGGTTCAGTTCTGTTATCCTTATCTTGTTATTGCTTGTTAATTGGCTAATCACAGTAAGAATTGTGTTAAGGCATCTAGGCCAGGCTTGATGATCACAGTGATGCTCTGATGGAGCTAGAGTAAGTAAACAACTTGTTTCCAAGGCTCTCTGAAGCCAGCCACCTGGAGCTAGGAGACTTCAGCTGAATAGATAATTCTCTTATACCCATCAAGGGAGACTTAAAAAGCTTCACTGATTCTAAAAAATGAAGAAACTCATGGAAACATTGTTAAATTGGATTCCTGCTATTTTACAGGGAGCTCTTGGAGTTGGAGCATCCACCAAAATTGATATGGTCACTGTGGAAGGCAGATAGTACTCATCTCGTTGTCTAAGAACCCAAATTTAGTGAATTCCCAGCTGGCACCCACTAGAACTGTAGGTTTTCGGGAGTCCTGTCTTATCACCCCACCTCTTGAGGGCATGGTGCTGCAGACAAAGCAACAAGAATAGGTTCTGATGCAAAAAACAAGTGCTCCTGGTTTAATTCTCATGAATAGCCCCCTTTATAACCCTCTGTGTAAGTCAGGGTTCTCCAGAGAGAACCAATTGTGTGTGTGTACCTGTGTGCACATATACAAAGAGATACAGAGATATTTATTTTAAGGAATTGACTCACATAATTGTGGAATCCAAAATCTGCAGGGTTGGCTGGCAAGGTAGAGACCCAGAGAAGAGTTGCAGTTTGAGTCCAAAGGCAGTCTGCTGGGAGAATTTCTTTTTGCTTAAGGGAGGACCACGGCTGTTCTATTAAGGCCTGTAACTGATTGGATGAGGCCCGCCCACATTATGGAGCGGGATCTACTCAAAACTCATGATTTAAATGTTAATCTCACCCAACAAAATGCCTTCACAGAGACATCTAGAATAATGTTTGACCACTTGTCTGGGCACGATAGCCCAGCCAAGTTGATACATAAAATTAACCATCGCACCCTTAGAGAAAGGATAGAAAATTGGACTGCTAAACCTATTGTCGAAGTTTTTATTAAACTTCCGATTTACACTGGAGAGTACTAAACTCTCAATTCTAGAACTTTTTATTGTGTTCTCCTACACTGTGTCTCTTAAAGAAATTAATGCTTGTTTTAATGAGCCAGCTGGCAAGGACTCTCAGCATTTAAGTAACTTTTTTTCCATGTAAATTGGTTGTGTATTTTGTGGCATGATATGTAAGTATAAATTTCTGTATTAGCATTTCAACTTCTTTAAGTATCGTTGACCTCATATGAGCTAGAAGTTACTCAGAGAGTTGTTAATTTTGATAATTAACATGTTGAGCCATAATGTTCAAGTTCCTGTACTAGGCTCTTTAGGAATTCATAGCAGATTTCAAAGACACAATTTCCATTATTAATGGACTTAGCTTCAAGTCGAGGTTTTTTGTTTGTTTTTAAACTGAACTCAAACATGAGGTTCTTTCATTTTTAAGAAGAGGCAAATCATTTTATTTTATTTTGTTTGTTTTTTAAATCAGTTCCATCTCTGCCGCAGTAGAAAAGAAATTAAGCAGTAAAGACAGTTCTCTTTTCAGTTTAAGTTCAGTCGTGATGCAGATTATACCGTAGTAACATTAATATAATGCAAGGACTGGGCCTCCGCTCTGCCACTTTGCCATGTAATCTTGGAATGTTCATTTAACCCCTTTGTTCCTCACTTTCCTCAAATGTAGAATGAGCAGCTTGAACTATACTTCAGAGACCCTTTCATCTTTCAAGATTCATTTAATTTCCCTCACACTTCTTAGAAGGTTTGTTTTTTAACTGGAGCCATTTGCCATTATAGACAACTTTTCCTACTGCTCAAATTAGTAAATTCTGAATTCCACGAGGGAATTTGTTTTCACCAAGAGGAGACCCGGGCTTGCCACTGTCTCAGGTTTTGGGAAAGAGAGGAGTCAGAGGCTGTTGCAGGGGACTCTGGGGAACCGTAAGAGCATTGGTGCCAGGTGCTAAGGCATATTTGCACGGTGTGTGCTCACTCATCTTTCTTAGTTACTTGAGTTCAGGGACCTGTCAACATTGAACTTTGCCTGCAATACCTTGCTTGAATGGCTCCTCAGTAAATATTTGCTGAAGGAGTTAGTTTGTAGTAGCAGACCTGATTTTGTCTTTAGTTTTTTGAGTCTCAGTTATGATGGTATTGTCAGAACGATCAAGCTACTTTACCTCTGGCAGAAATTGAACAATATTATTAAGTACTTTTATGCCCATTCATAATATTTATTGCTTTCACCTGAACATAACTTCATTGTTATAAGCTCTGATATGAAACTTGCTTGATGTTGACTTAGTTATCTCTGTTATCAGTTACATTTAATAATTTTGTTATATATATAGTGAATTTAAAAATACACATTTCCAAATACCTATGTATATATCATTTTCAACTTGTCTGTACCATGTTCAAGGTAGTTAATGTGCAAGACATTGTACTAGATACTGTCTGACCGACAAAGATGACTAAAACAGTGTGTACCTTCAGGAGCTCATCCAACACAGGCAGAGAAAGCTAAGGCAAATTGTGGCAAGTGTCATGAAAGAAATCCAAAGACTCTTTTGGAGGAGAAGTATTATGAACAGAAGCCTCTGAACACTCAGACTTGGTGGAAAAGTGATAATCAAGGCCTTGAAGAGTAGAACTGCTGCAGGGTAGCTCTGGGGAAAGAATGCTTCAGACCAGAAGACAGCAAGCATCCATAAAGCAACTGAGTATGGTGAGGTGGAAGGCCCAACTGGAGCAATGGATGGAGGGGTATGCTGTGGTGGGTGCAAAATGTTAGGTTGGCTGGACAAATTTCTCTCTGTAAGCAGTAAGTTTTTAAGCAAGGAAAGGCTGTGATTAGATCTGTGATTAGGGCAAATTATTTAGTTGACAAGCGAATAAATTATGGTAGAAAGGCAAGTTGCTTGTCAAGTTGGGCCAATTCAATAATCACAGAGAAAAGTAATGATACTTTAAGGGACAGTTGTAGGAAAGCAAAAGACATCTAGGGTGATAGTGAGTTATATAGAATTTCAAAACCAGGGGGTGTAGACCATGTAGAATCTGGTAACTGGGTTTTATTGGAGGTTTGGGTGAGGAGGAAGATTCTAAAAGATGGTTCTAAATTTTAAATTGAGCATCTTAAAGGATGGGAATCTATTAATTAAGGAATGAAAATACGAGCAAAAGAAGATTTTTAAGAGGAGCGTGATGAATTCAGGGTGAACACACAGATTTGGATTTTGAGTTGCGTATAGGTCATTCCTGGGAGGGATCCAGCAAGCAGTTGAGATTAACCTGTAGTATCATCTTATTTTCATCCCACAAATATTTTACCCCCATAAACACAGTTATGAGGTGCATGGCAATTCGGGAGAAAGGAGAAATTGGAATGCCTAGTTTTAATGTTGTATTAAGGCACAGTTTTGTATAGAATGATGTTTCTAGACATAACAGCTGACCCACATGTAGGCAACTCCTATTTTTTTTCCTAGCCCTATTTTAAGGTATTACACATGAAAGATATGATGTAAAATGTTTAACACTATTACTTTTTATTTCTTCTTATTACTGGTCCTATAAGAAATAAAACATTGTAACTTAGCTAGGTACTTTTGCGCTTGTAACTCGTGTTCTTTTGTTATCTTGTGTCACAGGGTCAAATGTGACAAGGTGGGTCCTCCGCAATGGAGTTTAATTTCACTGCAGGTCTTTTTCTTTCCCCAGTAAGACACATTCTGTGTTTTTACCCTCAAAGTACTGTGGCAAATCTTAGTCTTTCAAGTCATTCTTACTGCCTTATCTCGCACATCCATCTCCAGACCCTTTAAAAATGACTATTACCTGCAGGCAGACTAAATGTTACCGATACAGTCTTTATGGATATTAGTACCAGAAGTACTTGAGCTGAGCTCAAAATTCAACAAAGATTTGCAGATCGCTTTGCATTCATGAAAACCTAGTTAAATTATTTAACTTACATAAATGGGTTTCATATGTTTTTACTTCAGTAAAATACTTTCTTAAGCTTTTATTTCTGTAAACATTATCTTACCTATATTACATTCTTCCTATGGTCCTCTGAACAACTCAGTAGTGTAGGAACTATCTCTGCCCACCCCAATTTTACAGATGAGGAAATAGGCTTAGAGAGGTTGTGGCAGGGCTTTTAGGGGAGATCGGTTTGGAATCTAGGTTTCCCAATTCCAAATGATTTTTTTCTTTGCATGATACTGGGACCAGTGGTAAAATTGGAATGGCTTATCTGCCAAGTGAAATGCTGAACTATGTGTTCCTTCTTAGAATTTCACTTGAGGCTGCTATATATGACCGTCCGAAGTTTCTAAATGGACTGAATGTGAAGCTCCCGTAGTCTGCTTACTTTGCTTCTCAGTCTGAAACCATGTTCCTGCGGCAGTTTGTGTCATTTCCCTGTGTGTGTGTGTAGATGGGTGTCTATACCTTTAGGACTATTCACGAGCACCCTCACAGCAGAAAGCACCTGCATTTGGATCTGCAGAGGATTCGGCTTTCTGGATTTTCCTGTGTGACCCTCACGGAAGGAAGAATGGGAAACCTGCCTCACTGCCTACAATATTGAATTTCACCAGCTGCCTTTTATGAATTTTAGGTAGAGTTGGTTTTGTGATTTTCTTTTTTAAAATCTGGTCTCTAAAAAGAAACTAGCTAACGGACTCCACCAACTTTAAGAAATAGACCCTGTCTTAGCTGAAAACCAGGAACCTTCCCTTCAGCTTTTTATGTGTTTTATTGTGCAAAAAATAGCAAAGCATTTTCAAAGAAAGCCAAGATTTAAAAATCTTTCCATCTATAATCTCTTCCTGGGGACTCGACTTATCTGGTACGATGAAGTCCATATCAATCCTCATACTCATAGTTTTATTAGCTTTTTAATATTGGGTTAATAATTCCTTTTGCAGCCACATCAGCCATAGGTATTTCTGCATCTTTTGCTTTCTGTTTCTGTTACAGAACAGGGAGATTTGGGCAGGACTCTTCCTTCCTCAGTGCATGTGTGCCTCAGAAATGGAACCAGTTCATCTCCAAGGTCATCTGCTAACTCTGAGTTCTTAGTGCTTCTCTTTGATGTCTGCGTCATACCACTCACAGTTGTCTGCTATTTACTAAATACTCAGTGTGTGCGAGGGAAGAGAACACACCCAGTTTACAATCCCTGGTCTCTAGCCCTGGGAAGTCTCAGCCTCTTACATTTTTTACATTTATTCCTTCAGCAGACGTTAACTAAAGTTTCACTCTTACAAGTAAACTCTGGCTGAGGCCCTGGGGATAAACAAACGTAGGAAAGGATCACTCCTTTTGTGTCTTCAAGCAAGGAGGGAGATTATATAAATAATCAAGTGCGTTAAGTCCTTATTGGTGTTCAAATGGCAGGATGGACAAGGGTGCCATGGAATGGCACAAAGGCAACCTGCGGATCTGTCCCTTGCCTGTTTTTTCTTTATTTTTCCACATACCCTTCTTTCTCTTCATGCCCCTACTCCATCCTGGTGATGAGGAAAATAAGGATAAATGTTTAATGTGGCTGTGGACCTATTTCCAGTTCGCCCTAGATGTCACCTGTGCAATTCTCCAAGCTGTTGTGAGAAAGCAGTTGAAATGATAGTGCCAGCTGTTTGAATATGGAAGCGAGACACAGGATCACAGTAGGGCCCAGGCCCCCTTGTGTCTGCTGTTCTAGGGAAATGGTGAAAAAGAAATATGGTTGGTCTGTATGATACTTAGGAGACAGTTTATTGCTCTGAAAGCCTTACCTTCCAAGGGCATTTGAAACCAGCCCCTGTTTCCAGTCTGGCTGAGTTGCTAAACCCTGAAGGTTTAATCCTTATTACTGATAAGAACAAAAAGAATGTGACTTATCACTCCAATCTCTGCAGAAATGGAAGGAAAAACCATTTCTCGGAACATGATTACACGTGATTTGACAGCTTTTCAGTTTGCCTGTTAATTTAGGTGTTTGAATAAGTAAACACGGGGAGTGGGGGTTCGAGTATCATTTACTTTATAAATGTGATAGTTCCTTTTTGAAGTGATCCTGCTCTTGCCCTTTTCCTCCACCATTCAAACAGAGTTTAAATATTTGCCAGTGCAGATGTTTGATTTTTATCTTAGCTCTTTCTTTGCTTAACTTTATTCTCCTGGGTGGTTAAGTGGAAGATAAGGAGGTTCTTGTTTAATTCTTTTCAACTGGTGTTGCTCAAATATTTGGAGAGCGGACACCTCTCAGAAAGAGCAGGAACCTCTCTGAATGGAGGTGAAGGGAAATGCCTCCATGTCATAGCACAGTAAACCAGACACTGTTAGACTGTGGCTGGGCCCAGGGGTCTGGTAGGCAAGGGTGTTTCTCAGTGCCCAGAACCTTCCTTTAAAGGCTTCTGCAGCTACTGGTGAAGAAGGGTTTTGGCCTCTGCTTCCCACAAAAAAGTGTGCTGTTCTTAAAAACAGAACTTGGTAGTTCAACTCCTTCGGAAGCCTCTCAGCATTTGTTACACACCCACTTCTGATACCAAGTTTTGCTTTCAGAAGAAAGGGTATTTTGGGTTTTTTTTGTTTTTATTTTTTAACCATTTTCACTTGTCTCAGCATTTTAGCAGCGATTAAAAACAAGCAAACAAGGAAAAAATATTCCCTATCCCCTTAGCTGTCATTATATTGGCTTTGTGAACAGACTCAACAATCAGTTTAAGCCTTGCTCTTCTGAGAAATCCACAGGGATTTGCTTTTTAAAATCGTTACCTTTAAAATGTGTATTCATGAACAATACCGCATTTCACCACCACCCTTGGAACTGACAGTGTGGGTGTGGTTTTTGTGTGCTGTGTGATAAACTGGGCAGACTTCTCTGGAAATGTTGAGGAAAACCCAGGTTTATGAGTGATTTGCCTGGCAAATCACCTTCCCTAGGAAATTTAAACAAAGACCAAGAAAGGAAGTAAACCCCAACTGGGGAGTGTGTGTGTGTGTGTGTGTGTGTGTGTGTCTCTCTCTCCCCTTTATATCTTTTTCTTTCTAAACTGGGACTCCACTGAAAAGTTGATTTACACTGTGAATCGAGGCTGAATGAAATCCAATTGGAACTCACTTGAACACTGTTTTGATGTAAGATTCAAAGCTTCTGCAAATTTATTTTATCTTCTACATTTGCTGATCTCCTGCTTGTAAATCCTGTTGAAGGAGAATAAAAATGACTGCAGCCTGATGGGAATTAAATGTCTGAAGTTCAAAGCAGTTTGCACATCAGAGCAAACGTCAATCAAATGAACATCTTGCAAGCCAGGCAGGGAGTGAATTTCTCCATGGGGAAGAGATCAAAGTGGGAGTCACAGTTCTGTTTTCTCCCTCGGGATGCCGTTTCGATCAGTTGTTCATGAAAGTAAATCCAGAAGGAAGTTTTTTTTTTTTTTTAACGTAAGGAGGTAGGAGAGAGGGAGTTTTTTCTCTTGAAACAGAATTTCAGGCACCGGGCTTATCTTATGAAAATAAGTATAGGAAGCAGTTATAATCCAGTATCTCTTTTTTAAAGTCAGGTTCTAACGGAGATTTAGATAGGATTTTTCTATTATTATTACTAACTTTTTTTAAAGCACAGGTGTAAGAGTGAAGCAAAACCAAACCTCTTAAGTTGAGTTGCCCACTCATTTTATATGAAAAATCTATAATTTTACCAGTTCTTGACCTTTCTATAAAACCGAAATTATATAAATGTGACTGGCTGCTAATGTACTTCTCAATGAAAGATCTTTGAGATAACCCTTAAGAATAACTGGCATACTTTTATAAAGCATCTTAAGCATGAATTTTAGTCTCCAAATCAGGGTGAATAGCATGTTTCTTTTTATAAATCGCTTTTTCTCAAAGGCGCACGTGCATAAAATGCCTGTCTTTGGCAAGGCAGTCATTCCTCTGGGGCCCAGACGTAGCTGGTGTAACAAGGAGTATGGAGTCCAGAAAAAGAAGCGGGCATTCGTGTGTGTGAGTGAAGGATGGCGAGACAGTCACCCTTCACTTGTGTTTCTAGTAGTTACTTCTCCTAGCCTAGCCAGCCCTGGACACACTGTTCTTCCTGTATCTCTTAAGCCCTTTATCAACACCTGCTTCCTTATCTGACTGGCACATCAGTGGCACAGGTAGTGAGAAAAGCAGCAAAATGAGGTTTATTTCTAGGCTTTTTGTGTTATAATAACTTGGCTGGTGAGTGCATGCTCTGTGGCTGAGATTAGCACATGTGAGGGAACTTGAGGCCGTTGAGACTCTTGTGAAATACAGTAGCTGCTCAGTGAATATTATGGAATAAAATGCCCAGAGCTTTCTAGTTACTTAGCTCTTTGCCCTTTCTCATTACACAGTCAATCAATTAGAATTTTTGGAGTACTGTACCTTCCCAGCAATGTGCTAGACCTGAGAGAGAAGTATAAACCCTCAAGTAACTTACAGTTCCATTGGGAGAAGCTAAGATTTCTCAAGTAGAGGAAAGGTTTTGGAGAGACTTGAGACTCTAATAGCTGCATGAGAGGGTTTAGTCAGTAGGGACTCCATAACGTACAATTTATTTGGTACATGGGGAAGCCAAAATAGGTAAGATAATGTGTTCGTTATTTATAATCTTATTTTATAATTTTTTTATTGATGCTACAGCATGCTATTTTTAACGTGTAAATTGGGTTTCCTCCCTAAGTTATATGTTGAAAACTAATCACCGATGTAATCTCATTAGGAGGAGGGGCTTTTGGGAGTGATTAGATCGCGAGGGAGAAGAGCCCTCATGAAAGGCATCAGTGCCCTTGCAGCAGAGGCCCCCGAGAGCTGCCTCGCCCCTTTTGCTGAGGACACAGTGAGAAGGCTCCAGCTGGGAACCAGAAGCTGGGCCCTCACCAGACACCGAATCTGCCGGTGCCTTGGTCATGGACTTCCCAGCTTCCAGAACTGTGAAAAATAAATTCCTGTTGTTTATGAGCCACCTGGTGTTTATGGTAATTCGTTATAGAAGCCCAAAAGGACTAAGACAATCGATTAGTGTTTTGTTAATATAAGCAGAATCTTTAAAAAAAAAAAAAATATATAAGCAGAATCTTTAAAAAAAAAAAATCTTAGATATAGATATATATATCTAATGGCTATGGCTATAATACTGTGTTAAGTTCAATTATAAAAATATAAAAATAGGAAAAAAGACACAGGCATATAATAATTAAGAAGCAGAACATCATTAGCTCGGAGGAGGAAGGATTCAACAAAGGCTGGGACTGGCAGGAGAAATTTGAGAGGGAAGTTGGGTTAGAAGTACAGGATGGGAGGTAGTAGGAAGAGAAGGTTGGGTAAATTATTGATGACAAGTACTACATCGTGAAACTTTTGTGACTAGCAAATATTTACGAAGCACCTACTTTTGTTAATGAGTCACTTTCATTTTTATTATTATAAAAATGTTTTCTTTAATGCTCTTAGAGTTGATCTTCAATAAAGGAAGTAACACAGCCTATGATAATAGTTTCCCGATCTCCCCAGTCCCCAGGAGCCAGCTTTCATTTCACAGAGGCCCAAAAAATCTGTGCATCGTCATCACCGGCCCTCAGCCTTCTCAAGGGATGGGGCTGAAGGCAGAGGGGCTGGCTGCAGAGGCTCCATCATGGGGACAGGGGCTCTCTCCAGGCTTGCTCGTTTCCTGGGAGGGTTTGTCAGTGACCCTCTTCAATTGCCCCTTTCAGCAAGTTCTTCTCTGTATGTCACTTAAGCAGAGTGGTGTGTGGCTCAGCTCTGGAAAGGAGTTGGGTGATAGATTCAAGACTCTCTGAGGTCCCTGATTTGCTATGTGATCCTTTGTGTCATTTTTCTCAGCTGGGAAATATGTAGGTAAAAGGCTGCATAATTTGTACAACGAAGTTCAGATGTGAGCTACAGATATGCCTAAGAACTACTTGTTCTCTTGATCCAAATCAATGATCTAAATCAAATCGGAAGACTCTTCTGTCCTTGGTCTCTTCGAAGCATCCTGGGAAGTACCTGTGCTCATGCAGAAAGCCATTCTGCTTTTCTCCACAAGAATCCACATAGCAGATTTGGAAGTCTTCTCATTCCTCTAGAGCCTGTCAAAGTCAGATTCCTTGGCCTTACCGCAAACTCACTAAATCAAACTCTCCATGGGTGGATCCCAGGAATTTGCATTCCAACATGCATCCCAGGGGACTCTGATATAGCTAGACTTTCAGTATTTAGGAATCATTCATCTGAGCCATGGTCCTCCCTTGCTAAGACTTCTGGAGCCTTCGGGGAGCCCAGAACAGGGATAGGCACTGTGGATGCTCATGAGAGACTAGTTAATATGAGCACCTGCTCTTGACAAGAACAGTGCTAAGCATTATATATCCAGTGGGGAACAACGCCAACAAGACGTGGTGCCTGCCCTCATAGGACTATCGTCTGCTATTCACAGAGCCTGCTCCATAAAAACCCATCCATAAAAACACACAAATCGAAATGTAAATGTAAAACTATAGCAGACACCTGGAGAGGGTATAGAGGCTTTTGATACAGACTTGAGAAATCATCCACAATTAGGGTAGGCCCTTCTGAGAAAGTGCTACGTGAACAGAGTCCTGAAGGATAAGTAGGCAATTAGGAGAACCTTCTAGACTTCCATTGTCCAATATGGTAGCCACTATTCCATGACTATTTACACTTAAGTGAAGACTAAATAAAATGGAAAATGTGGTACCTCGGTTATGCTAGCCACATTTCAAATGCTCAGTAGCCACATGTGGCTACCACATCGGACAGTGCAAAAATAATACATTTTCATCATCTCAGAGAATTCTCTCGGACCACCCTGGTCTAGACCAGGGGTGGTGA
>RJWJ010016547.1:0-34029 GCA_004363605.1 Indri indri
TTTCCAAACTGAGGGCCACATGGGGCAGAAAAGGGGAAGGAAAGGATGAACAATAGCAGGTGCTAAGTTATTGCCTAGAGCACCAGTATGAATTTTGTTTGCTTAGGAAAAAAATCATATTTATTTTCTGACTGTATATATTTTCAAAACTAATTGACAGTCACTATAGAAAATTTGAAAATGTTGGAAAGTAAAAGGAAGAAAATACAAAACCATTTGTAACTCTGCCTCCTAGAGATAACCAATGTTAATGGTTTGGTTTATAATTTTTATATCTTTTGGTGGGGGGGGCAGATATATGTGGGTGTGCGTACATAAACACATACACATTTTAACAAAAATCAGGATATATGTGAGGTCTGTCTGGAAAGTATCCAGCCATATCATATGAAAAATAGAGACATTTATTGAAGAAGATACAAAATACAAGAAACGTACATAGGACAATGACACCGCAGTCCCTTCAAAGTACGCACCTTGGGGCCGTACACAGTTCTCCCAGAGTCTCTTAACTTGACCTGTACACATTCAGCATTCTCAGGTGTTCTGCTTATTGCAGACCTTCCAGAATGTGCATAAATTTCAACAGATTCTCGACCATCTTTGGAGCATTTGTGCCACACTTTTACTTGCACTGCACTCATTGCATCGTCCCTGAAAACCTTCTGAATCATCTGAATAGTTTCCGCCAAGGAATGTTCAAGCTTAACGCAAAATTTGATGCAGATTCATTGCTCTACTCTCTCAGTCACTTTGAATGCGATGGCCACACAGGACACATGCTCACTCAACGGCATCTAGCGCCCCACTGACTAGTACAGTGAAGTTGTCGTGCTCATGAGTGTGACATGCGCATCCCAGGCCGCTCTCCTTGGCTGCCAGGTTACATCGTGTTGTGCAAATGTCGTGCAAACTGTTCTCGCTATATTAGCAATGGGTGGATACTTTCCAGACAGACCTTGTATATGTGTGTGTGTGTGTGTGTGTAAGTCTCTGTTAACCATCCTTTTTTGCTGTTTTGCCCAGCATTCTGCTGCTCGGGCCGTGATACAGTGAGATGTAGGGTGGGAAGACAGTGTCAAGCATCAGGCAGCGAGGCAGCCACACGATACTGCCTTGCACTTTGATAGTGTTGTCATTTCCTTTCTAGAGCTGTTGAGTCAGAATCACATCTTAACATGCTAAGTTTTAGCCTATCAGCCAAAGACATTTAAAAAATATTAGCATACCCAATATTGTGGTGTGTGTGTGGGAAACCAGTGCTGGTACATTTGGCTTGGAGAAGTGCACGTTAGTACAACTTTTCTGAAGGGATATTTGTCAATATGTATCAAAAACCTTCGGAACACACATATCCTTTGTTTTAGCAATTCTACCTAAGGAAATTATTTTAAGGAAATAGGGAATAAACAACAAAAATGTACATTGAAGCCTTCATTATGATAGCAAAGAATTAGAAATAATTTACATATCCAACAACACGATGGAACACAATGTAGCCATTAAAAAGATGTTAAATAAGAATATCTAAAGATACATGTTTACAACATATTGCTAAGTAACAACATACAGATTACAAAGCAGTGTGCCCGGTACAATGTTACTATTACATATCTGTGAATGTGTCTGGGCAGGTGCATCTACATGTGTGTATGTGTGTATGTCTGTATTTGTGTATGTGTATGAGTGTTTGCGTGTGAGTTAGGCTGGAGGCACAAGTCTCAAATGAGCAGCTTTCTCATGAACAGCAGGGTGAGATTACAGATGAATGTTTTTCTTTGGGCTCTTCTGTATTTATCATATTTTCATCAATGAATATGTATTACTTTGGTAATTTGAAATTAAAAAAATGTTTAAAAAAGCACCAGCCCATTTGCCACCTGACAGATGGGAAACTGCTCAAGCACAGAGAAAAACAATCACTTTAAAGTTTTAAAATCAAAGTTAATATTTTTTTAAAAATCAGATTTGACTCCAAAAAGTGAACTACAGACAAATTAATCAAGGCACCCCTGGGGTTTCAAAACTCTTGTGTAGTTTTAAATAAATATCACTACTTTCAACTCACTATTTGCAAAAATGAATGTTTTTTAAAACAAACTCTTCAGATTCCAAATCATGCCATTTTAAATGAACACCTTGGCTTTTCAATCCTGTTCTTTTAATCAGGCTCTTCTCTGTGATTAGACAGGTCCCACCTACCAATTTGTGTCAGGCCGGCTTATGGACAATCACCTATAAAACTCGTAAAATACGTAATAAAGCACGATTAACTGAAACCTTAATTAATCAGACATTTTTGGGCTTTCTTTTTTTAAGAAGAGGATCAAGGGAAGAAAAAAATAAAATATTAGGGGCTTAAAAAGAACAAGAAGCACTAACGCTCAATTTTGTGTATGTGCTTTATGCCTGTTCCTCTTTCAAACTAATCTTAAAATCCATCAACTAGAAATCCCAAAAAGCAAACAGAAGAAAATTAACATCGCCCATGATCTCATCACCTTGATTTGGCCACCGTTTATGCTTTTTGTGCACATGCTACCAGGCTTTAAAGCATACACAAAACACATGCCATACATGCACACACATGCCTGGTAGTAGAGTGATTGCTGAGGATGTTCCCTTCCACATGGAGGTTTATAACCGGAGTAATAATATTTCAAATGCGTTGACAATACTTAGTTTCTGGAGGTAGAGACACCACTTCTCCTTTGGGGCAGACTTGTACTGTTTTTAGAAAAAGTCTTAGTCTGGGCTCTTTTAATTAATTACACAAATGTAAAGGACATATCTACTATATGGACAGAAAAAGTCACCATAAATATGAACACAGCTGTTCAATCTGACACAGTTACTAGTGGAAATAGGGCTGTTCTTTAGCCTAACCATGCCCTTCATGAGTTAGCGAAATAGTTTTTATCTAAATGAAAATTTGGGTTGGACTGGTGGTGTTCCCTACATTGTGTTATTTATGGTTATTTACAACTGGCTTTGGGAATTGGGTTGACAACTGCTTTTTTTGCTTATTCTAGGTCAGAGAGGTCAGACCAAACCCTGGGTGCCCACATGCATGTGGTGGTGGGAGGGTATCTGTGGGTGGGTTGCTAGGGAGGGTTTCCCCCAAAGGATATAGATCTTCCCCCTTCCCGTCATCCTGGGTGGGTGCAAAGGTCAACTCTTGGAGCAGGAAAGGGCTGTCTTACCTCATTGGGTCTAGACAAGGGCTGGCCTGGTCACTGCCCTGTGGGGGCCTCCTAGGCTGGTTCCAAGTGAGTGAGGGTGGCTTTGGGCTTGAGTTCCAAAGGGATGTAGAGTCCTTAGACGCAAAGTCATTCACTGCACTTGATTCTGAATTACTCCCCTAAGAATTCGGCGAAAATTTGCTAAACATCTGAGCTGGGATTTAGGTGAGTTTAGGGCGGCTAAGGAGCAAGCGGCCTAGAAAAGAGAGCTCCTCCCCAAGACAGCTGGAGGTGGCCTGCAGGGCTTCAGAGCTGTACTGCAGCCAAGCAAGGACTGCTAGAGTGACAGCAAGCAGGAGGATTCGTGAAACCGCCAAGCATTCCCCAGTGCTTCGCAGAATGACCTTGGGTGGGAACCGGAAGAAGAATGGATATTCTGTGATCTTTGAGGTAAGGAGTTTGGAATCATTATAATTTGGATATTAAAAAAATGTGAACTTATTTTGTGCTCCAGCTGGGAAGTAGGTGGCATGTACTAATAATATGCATTTTTTTAAAAAGGGGGCATATGATACATTGTTGTTTTGTAACCTGATTGTTTCACTTAAGAATATATTATGGGAATTTTTCCATAACAATAAATACTCTTAAACAGCGTTGTTTTATATGGCTGCCATTCTAATGCATGGATGTACCATAACTTATTTAATCAATTTATTTCCGGTTTTCATTCTTATAAGCAATACAATGATGAATATCTTTACTGAGTACACCTGTGACGATCTATTTAGACTAAAATCTTTGAAGCAAAATTCCTAGGTCTAAGGACACGCATTTTCAGCATTTTGCCCCATTGTCATATTTCCACAAGCAGCTCTAAATTCTTAGCAATATAGGCTATTATTAACAGCAGATTCTTTAAAAGTTTGTGACTTTGATGGCAAAATATAAAGGGCATCTCCTGGCAGTGGTGTACATCTGTCTGCACGCAGGCAACCAGAGGGTGCGTTCTCTGGAGAATTTTAAAACAAGAAGGAAGCCTACTAAAGTTGGTCTGCTTTTTATTAATACTAGGTGTTAGAATTACTAGAGATCATTAATGATAAATACTCCTCAAAAACGTATTTTTTGGTGTAAGTTGTAAACAATTGTTGTGGCTATTGTTGAGTTTTAATGAGATAAATGTAATCTTAAAATTAGCGCATTTTTATTACCTGTCCTTTAAGATTAAGTATAAACTGCGTTCTGCACAGGAGTTAATTTGGAATCCCAGTTAGCGGGTTGCCCCAGTAGGGGACACTGGCGGGGCAGCTATTTAGATTCTTTTCAAGATTAAGTTCATGATAGCTTGAAATCATTCGGCTTTACTTGGGACGCAGTTTGTATACCCACCCACCATGGTACTACAGATGGTTGTGTTTAACCAGAAATTTGAAATAAACAATGATTTAAAATAATAATGACAAATAAATGCAACGACAAAGAAAGAGAACTTGAATGGCTTCATTCCGTGCAACCACTTATGTCCAAATTTAAAATGAAGTGATGTACGAACTGTGAGGAGGAGTAGTTTTATTTCGAAAGTAAAAATGTCAGTTCATGCCTGAAATATTTTATTGAATTTAAATATGATCTCTGAGATTGAAATGTGTTCTTTTAAAATTATTGATTGTTTAAAACTTGTGAAGAAAATAAAATATTACCGAACAATTATTAGCTATTAGACAATTATTTTTACAAAACACTATTATATCTGTGCTATGGTCTGAATGTGTGTCCCTAAAATTCATATATTGAAATTGTTACTCTCAAGGTGATGGCATTAGGAGGTAGAGCCTTTGGGAGGTGACTAGGTCATGGGAGTGGAGCCCTCATGAATGAGATTAGTGCCCTCATTAAAGGCCCTAGAGAAATGTCTTGCCCCTTCCACCATGTGAGGACACAGCTAGAAGGTACCATCTGTGAACCACGGAGAGGGCCCTCAGCAGACGTCAAATCTGCCATTGTCTTGACCTTGGACTTCCCAGTCTCCAGACCAAGAGAAATAAATTTCTGTTGTTTATAGCTAGCCAGTCCATGGTATTTCATTGCAGCAGTCCAAACACACTATGACAATCAGACTATAAACAAAGGACCAAGTTCCAGCTGTTAGGCAAATATAAAAACTGTTGAATATACAGTTGAGCTTTTTTTTTCTTTTTTCATGCTGTAATAGTTTTTTAAAAATTTTATTTAAATTTTTTTTTACTTATACATAAAATTTCAAGAAAAAAACATTTCAATATCTACATTTCTCTTCTGGTCAAATTCATTATTTGTTTCATTTCATGATTGCTACAGAAAATACCTTTGCCATATGGCAGGGGGAGTTAATGAATGACCTGCTCCAGGAGGGACTGGCTATGTAAATTTAAGGACGTAGCGTAGGTCCCCTTATTTGAAAATGATTAATAATTTCACGATGGTGAAAGTAGAGCATAACGTTTTAAGCCAAGTAGGGGCCCTTCTGAGAGGGACCCTCTGCAACCTGCCAGGTCACACACCCATGCAGGCCTGACTCTGAGTGTCCAGTCTTTGGGGAATGCCACTGTCCCCTGGTTGGTTCCGTTTCTTGATTCCAGGTGAGGCTGTCATAGCTGCAGCTGCTCCATCCCGTCAGCAAAGAGCTGCTGCTCAGCACAATGGCCCCAAAGCCCTTCAGATTCCCCATCACCCCCCACAGATAAAATCAGGTCCAACTCTCCAAACCACACCAATGCACTAAGACAACCGTGAACCTCAGTTCACTGGAAAAGTTTGTTTCCCAGAACTGCCTACTCCCAGTTCTCCTTGAAAAACCATTATTTTACCTAATGAATATTTCTTACTCGACTCTCTGGAAAAACGAACTACTCGATGGCTGTTTTCTTGTCTAGAGTCTCTTTGGGACTGAGTTTGATGCTGAATCTGTACTGAATACAGAGGGGTAAAGTTTGGCCTCCTCACCTCTTTGCACACCATTGCAGGAAAGCCCTCAAAATGGCTTGGAAGCCATAAAACTGCAAGTATTTGAAAGTAAAGCAATGGGTCGCTTATCTTTATGTGAGTGCATACTGGGTTCCATGTCCCAGATAAAGGAGGGAAGCAAAGGCCAAGAAGCACTGTCCTGTCCTGCAGGGCTAAGCATCCTCCTCACTGCTGGGAGGAGCAGCCCTGCTAAGGAGCAAGCCTTGATTCGATGGGAGAGGCTGAGACAGTGAACGTCACTTGGCCCTGATACTCCCATCTGTAAAAGCAGCATTTCTAAAGTGCTCCAAGCTTGATAGGTTGCTAGTGAGAAATAAGTCATAAAAACCTACTTGTGAAACCCAAAGTGCATCAGACACAAATCAAAACCATACAAAGGATGTGCTTCTAGAGCTTTCTTGTGAAAGGCTGGGAGTCAATGACCTACAGCCTTTGCAAAGAGACTGCCAGAATATTTCTGAGACAAGTCTTGTTTTATTCACCTACAAAAAGGGATCAGCTCCTTGAAGCCATGAATCCCTGATGTGCTGGATCAATGGCTGCTAACGTGCCTGTTCGGAGCTGGTAAGAAGTTAAAAAGATTTGTAATTGTAATTTAAGATAAGCCAGTGATGCAAATGAGACTGCCATTTACCTCCAAGTGGCTGACAGTGAACTGCGGTCTCCGGGTCCCACTAGTACCAGATGCACACAGACCCCTAGCATGCTCTTGCCCTGCACAATACTTTGAGTTTGGAGCCTCTCAATGGGTCTGTGCACCAGGCCTGGCCCAGCCCTGTCCTGACTCACAGGTGGCAGAAACTCTACTACTCAGATATTGGTTTGGCCCCAATTCTTGTGTCCCTCTGGTATCTGGACCAATAGGATCCTGCAGCCATGGTCTGTGGTGCTGATTTGTGGAATATCTGCTCCAGGTCAAGAAATAGCCTTCCAGTGGAAGTCCTTACAGACAAGTACAGGCAGTGCGATTTGGGGATTCTTTCTTAATGCAGTTCATAGCCTGGCTCTGTAGGACTAGATCCTGACCATACCCCCAACTACCCTAAGGCAAGTTACATTCTAAGCTTCATGTTCTTTGTCTGTAAAATGAGGGTAATCATAATATCTACTTTAACACTTAGCGCTTAATAATGGTTAGAAGAAAAATAACACAATTTTTTTCACATAAACTATGGCAGAAGGGATGTAATTAATGCCACTGAACTGTACACTTAAAAATGGTAA
The DNA here is from genome assembly GCA_004363605.1 of Indri indri. Lineage (NCBI taxonomy): Eukaryota > Metazoa > Chordata > Mammalia > Primates > Indriidae > Indri > Indri indri. The sequence goes on from RJWJ010016547.1 coordinate 7,413, forward strand.
AGTTTATGTTAAGTATATGTTATTACAACAAAACATTTTTTGAAAATTAAAAACCTTATGGGGAATTAAATTTCAGCCATGATGAAATAATAGAGATTAGATTTAGTCTCCTGGCTTTAACAACTAAAACCCTGGACAAAACATATGAAACTATACTTTTCAGATATTAGAAAGCAGGCAGTGCAGAAAGTAACCCCTGGGTGGAGGAAAACAAGGAGAAGTAATTTCCAAGCCACAGCATAGAGAGGGAGACCACACACAGAGCCTGCTCGTTGTCCTGAGTTGAGGATTTGAGCAGGCCAAGGCAGCTAGAATTCACAAGACAGAATACCTGAGAGGATACCTGCATGGAGAGGAGAGAACTACAAAGAGGGAAGGCTCTGAATATCTGCAGAGGGTTTCCCTTGATTGGCTACTGACAGTGCATGCATGTGAGGAAACAACCTCAGGCTAGAAAAAGAGCCACCAAAGGGAGCAGGCTGAACAACCCCTGAGGCTCACTCAGGACTAGGAGTAGTTCATGTTCCCCACAGCCAGAATCGAAAACATCATACTACATAGGGCATCGATAAAGTCCTCAGAAGGGTATTGTCTCAATAGTAGGAAAAAGTTAGACTTAGGCTAAAGTCTGCTCTGGTCCCACCTAACAAAGTTTAAAAGCAGTCCTCAAAAGGATTGCAGTAATTTAACTGCCTTCCAGACCAAAGGTCAAGGATATTTAAAGGGAAACAAAAATATTCAGCACCTAACAACACATCTACTATCTAGTATACAGTAAGAAAAATTATGAGGCATGCAAAAAAGCTGGAAAATATGACACAAATGAAGAGAAAAATCAGCTAATAGAAGCAGACCCAGATATGACACAGATGATGTAATTAGTAGACAAGAACATTCAACCAGTTATTATAACTGTTTTCCATACACCAAAAGGAGTGAAAGAAAGCATGAGCATGCTGAGGAGAAACAGAGAATATATATATTTTTAAAAAGACCCAAATAGAATTACTAGAGATGAAAATACAATGTCTACAATTTAAAAAAAATACACTGGGTGGGATTAACGACAGATTAAACATTGCAGAAAAAAATTACTAAACTTAAATACTTAGCAATTGAATTATCCAAAATAAAATGGAGAGAAAATTAACTTAAAAAAAAGGAGTAAAGCATCAGTGAGCTGTGGAACAACTTTGAGCAGCCTAATACCTGTGTAATTAGAGTCCCTGAAGAAGAGTGGGGAGGAACAGAAAAAATATTTGCAGAAGTTGTGGCCAAAAATTTTCCAAATTTGAAGAAAACTATAAACTCACAGATTCAAGAAGTTTAGGGAATCCGAGGTACAAGAAACATGAAGAAAATAACACCAAGACATAAGAAAAATAGAATTGCCTAAAACCAATAATGAACAGAAAACTTAAAAGCAGCCAGAAGGAGAGATGGAGGGAAGTACACTTTACATATAGAGGAGCAAAGAAAAGGATGACATTAGATTTCTCACCAGAAATAATGTAAGTTAAAAGACAGGGGAGACATGTCTTTAAAATACTGAAAGAAAACAGCTGTCAACCTAGAATTCTATACCCGGCAGAAACATCTTTCAAAAAACAAAAGCTGACAAACTAAAAGCTGAATGAATTCATCTCCAACAAACCTGCATTACCGGAAATGAAGAAATGTTAAAGGAAGTCCTTTGCACTGAAAAAAAATATGATACTAGACAAAAATATGATACCAGACAGAAACATAAAGGAACGAAGAACACTAGAAACGGTATCTGAGCAAACATAAAAAACCTTTTCCCTTACTGTTAAAATGTCTTTAAACACGAAAGTAGAGGTTCTCTTCCTCCTGTCATTTAGATTGTCTATTTTTCTCACTTGTCAAATAGGGAATAATATGATCAAATAAGCTAATAAAACAAAACCCTTTGTAAAATTAAAAGCAGCATGTAAACATCATTGGTCTTGTTTCTGTTTTGTAGTCCCTCCCAAGGAAACAGCTTCTCCTGGTGACTTTGAGGCCTGCCCAGCTGACACCGATGCTAAAGTCTGCTTCGGAGGCAGCAGGTCTGTGTCCTCGTTCTCCTCCCAGGGGACTCTCCCTCCCTCCTTGGGGGTGAGATTCCCTGAGAACATCCCTTCCCTCTCAATACAATCCCATATTCTGGTGAAGCTCACCCGATACTCCTGCCTAATCATCTCACCAAAAACCATAGCATCCCAGTGTTCTTGTTTGCGTTTTCTCGCTCGGTGACGGATTTGGGTTCTTGGAGTAACATTCTTTCCTGGCTGGGCATGAAACGCGGAGTTGAGCCTCATTCTGAGTGGCAGCAGGCCAGGCCTTTCCGCTGCTTAGCTCTTCCTGTCTGCTCAGGCCAAGGCCGCACTGGGGTGACCGCGCCAGTGGGCAGAGGGCCAGGCCCGAGTTTGAGGTTTAGGAGTCGTGAGTCATGCTGGGGTCATGCCCTGGGTTGGGAGAGTCACCACCGCCCTGGCAGAGTATTCGGAACACTGCCCTCTTGCCTTCCCTTCCATGAACGTTAGCTGAGCGCCCCTGTGCACCTGGTCCTGAACTCCTGGCCAGGCGCTTTCTACGCATTGTCTACTTTCTTCCTCACGAAAGCCCTGTGAGGTTGATATTTCCGTTCCTATTTCACAGATACGGAAACGAAGGCTCAGGGAGGTGAACCCACCAACGGGTGGCACAGCTGTTACCGAAAGCTCAGCCACTTGTCCACGAGGCCGGATCAGAACGAGGACAAGCGGTCTGGGGAGGAAGCAAAGAGTCATTTTTATTACTTTGCCAACAAAGGAGGAAAAATGGTCTCAAAATCCAAATTTCCCGAACACAGGCAGAATACAGAGCTTTTAAAGGGAGGGTGCTCAGCTTGCGGCAGTTACTGTGGCGAACTATTCCAATCCTCCCATCTCTGCCAAAGACAAAGCCTGTGGATTCTTCCAGTGCCCACCTGGGGGGCCGGGGCCACCTGGGACAAGAACAAAAGGCCTTCTCCCCCTCTTCCCTACTACCCCTGCCTGAGGCAGGGCTGCAGGTTCAAAAGAGTGGGGGGAGTTTTAAAGCCACATTTTGCCATTTCTTTCTGTTGTTGTTGTTTAGGCCGTTCCCTCTGTTAGGCATTCCCCACTCTCAGTACTTGCCTTCCATATCTACGGGAGGAGGGCGACTGCTCTGTTACACAGCTGGATTCAGGCCCTTTTCTCCCACCTCAAGTCCAAAGCCCTTTTCGAATCTCCATGTCACTGTCCCTGCATGCCCAGGATGCTGGGATACTCACAGGGCACCGGGGACTAAGGGGACTGCAGAAGCAGAGCCAGGAGCTGCCACAGCTCCTCAGCAGATGAATCCTGAGAACTAAATGCTGGTGTTCTCCCTGTTTCACTTGTCCAGCTTTGCATAGCTTGAAGGAGTGGGCCGGGTTTCGCAGTAGACCCACTACTTTGTCCCGGAGAGGCCACGAATCTCAGGTTGTTCCCCCAGGAACAAGCCTGGAGACAATGTAGTTTAGTTGGGAGGGGTCCCAGGAAGCACTGAGTCTGGGAAGTGAAACAGGAAAGTGTAGGAGCAGGTCGCTACTCCGGGCAATGGGGACTTTATCACTCTGCAGGCCTTTGGGAAACAGCGCGGGGCAGTGCTTCTGAAATGTGAATCTGCACGGGAGTCTCCTGGGATCTCGGTATCATGCAGATTCTGATCCAGAAGTTCAGGGTGGGGCCCAAGAGTCTGCATGTCTAACACGCTCCCGGGGATGTCATGCTGCTGGCCTCTGGACCACGCTCAAGTAGCAGGGGTGCAGCACACACCTCAGAAGTGTCCCAAGAATCCAGCTGCCATCCGTCATCCTTGGCCATGGGGTGCTGAGGGTGGGGCATTTACTCCTCTGCCCCCCTGGCCTGGCCAGGCCTGCCTAGAGAGGCCCTCAGGCAGGCTGTTGTGTGGCTGGCGGTCCTGTTGGCGGGTACTGGAATGTGAGTACCAAGGAGGCCTGGGAGGGCACCCACAGCTTCTACTCTACCGCAAGATTGTCCTGGTCACACCATCCTCCCAGCCCAGGGCTCCTGCCCGCCCGCCCCTCTGTGGGAGGGAAGCCTAGTGTGCCCTGGGTACATGCTGAGGGCAGCTGAGCCAGTCAAGAGCCATTTCTCAGCAGGGGCCCCCGGCAGTGTCCTGAGAAAACCTAAATCCAGTCCAGCCCCCTGGATCCCTGAGTGGGGTTCCTCCCACTCCTCAGTCACTCTTGGACACAGAGGCTGGGGAGCAGCTCACCCCCACCCCACCCCGAGACAGGGTATCACTCTGTGGCCTGGCCTAGAGTGCAGTGGTGTCATCGTAGCTCACTGCAACCTCAAGCTCCTGGGCTCAAGTGATCCTCCTGCCCCAGCCTCTTGAGTAGCTGGGACTACAGGTGCGTGCCACAATGCCCAGCTAATTTTTCTATCTTTTGTAGAGATGGGATCCTGCTCTTGCTCAGGCTGGTCTTGAACTCCTGGCCTCAAGGGATCCTCCCACGTCAGCCTCCCAAAGTGCTAGGATTACAGGTGTAACCCACTGTGCCCAGCCAGGGGGCAGCTTTTTAAAAACCCTCCAGTGATCGGTGGGGTCTGGGGGGGCCTCAGCCAGAATCCCTGCACACGGTCCTGTGGGGCTTTGCTTCCACGCGGCGGATGGGGCAGTGCTGAGCCTGCAGGTAAGAGGGAGCTGGGACCTGCGTGGAAAGCTCCTTGGCTCTGGCCGTGAGGCAGCGGGGACAGCCAGGGTTACGTCCCCTCGCTGCCTCCTTGCCCTTAAAAATGACTCAGCTGCTTTTCTGTAGTTGGGCACCGAAAGACCTGGGTTCACGTCTTAGCTCTGCCACTGAGTAGCTGTCATCGTCTGTGAAACGGGAACAACAGTCCTCCTATGGCAAGGTTGTTGATGAGATATCGCTGGCAAAGCACTCGGCCCAGGCTCCGCTTCGGGGGAAACGCGCAGCACGTGCGAGGTGTGGCTGTCACCACGGAAGAACAGGATGTGCGCTCTCCTTCCCGCTGTGTTTACTTTTCAACTCCAGGGACAGGGGTCCTTCAGTGAAACGGGTCAAGTGCCAGCTTGCTGGCTTAATAAAGCATGGGCGTTCTGCTCCGATGCGAGGTCAATATTCACAGAAGAACGATGTTTGTCGTGTAAAACTCCCCCGGGAAGAAGTCCGGACACCTAATAAAGCCGGAGTAGGCTGCGGGATGAGAAGAGAGAGGAGAGACCCCAGAGAACGGGGAGCTCCAGGATGTCCCTGGTCACTCTGCGTGACCAGCAAAGTGAGTTGACAGCAGATGTGAAGCAGCGCTTGGCACTTTCTCTGGGCTCTGTTCCCTCAGGCAGCCTGGGAGCCACAAAACCGCGTTCAAATCCTGGCTCCTCCACTTACGTCTCTGTCTTCCTGGACAAGTTGCTTGGACTGTCTGTGCTTAGTCTCGTCATCTGTAAACAGGGGCTGATACAGCTAGCCGCCTCGCACGTTTGAAGAGGGACTGAGCTGATTCATACAGGTAAAGTGCTTGCCACAGGCCTGGGTGTGCAGTCGATGCTCAACAAATGCATCTCTGCGGCTGACTTTCCTGACAGCCCTTGACACTTTGGATGACCTCTGTTCCTCGTGCACCTCAAAGCCTTTGTCTGCGGGAAAGGACTCCTGCCCCGGGGAGGGAGAGTCCAGGAAACAAGACGTGTCGTGCGGAGCATCTTTCGCCCCGGGGCCTGTGATGTGCTTCCCCGATGTTTGCTCTCAGAGGCTCCTGCCAATGGCAGGAACTCGAGGTGGGGACGGGGAGTCCAGCCAAAGGAACTGGCTGTGGCGGTGACCCCCTCCCTCCACCCCGACGGGAGGAACCCCTCAGAAATGGGAGGGAGGCTCGTGCATCCGGTGACCCACTCCACGTAGGCACCCACGAATGGTCCCAGACGGAGCAGCACGTGCTGTTCATCAGGATGCTCGGAGCAGAACTGGGTGATTGCAGAGCTCCCGGAGTGGTCTTGCTATTAATAGGGTATCTACTACAGATGCGGAAAGGAGAGATATACGATGATTAGAGCACGTCCCTGCAGAACTGCCTGGCTCCACATTCGGCGGGAACACGAAACAATTGCAGAGAAGATGCAGGGTGACGTCCCCGTGCCCGCCACAGCTCTTAATCGGTTGACAGGAACGCCCCTGTTCTCCTTCCTTTGCCCCCGTCTCCCACCACATGCCCACTGTGCATGCAGGTGGCTGAGGACTGTGCTTGTTGGGGTTTTGCTGCTTGTTTAGTTTTGTCTTCGTAAGACTAGGCTTCTGATCTAATTAGCCTTCCCTCCCCCCTCCCAAAATGTCCTTGCTTTGGGTCTTTTATCTTAATCTCAATTTGTCCATTCACACCTCGCTTGCTTCCAAAAGAGATCCGAGGGAGCTTGTTGTCACACTAAAGGAACAATAAAGCCAACATTGGTGAAGCAGAAGAACAAAACATAAAAAAGGGAAAAGAGGAAAAAGTTACTGAAAGGACAGCCTTGCTAATAAATTATCTAATGGAGAAAAATAAACTATCAAAAAGTAAAAAAAGAAAGAAAGAAAGAAAGATTACAGCCCCTCGTTTGATTAACCACCTGTGGCTTAACTTGCAGAGTCTTTAAGATTAACCACCTGTGGAGTTTTGTTTTTACAACACTTGAACTGCAGGGATGTGAGTGTCCCCCAGCCCCAGTTCTCACCAGACCACACTCCAAGGACCCTGATAAGCCAGCCCCTGAGAGAAGAGAGAGAGGAAAAAAAAAAGGGGAGAAACAGACACAGCCGTTCACCGCTGCCTTCTGCTATCAATTTGCAGCAACAACTGTCCTCTTTATCCCCATAAAAACCTTGAACCCCTTGCCCTCCCTGCAGGCACTACTTCTTTCTTTCCTGTTCTGGGCCCTTTCCCTTCTCTCAGGGAAAGTAAAATAAACTTTTTACTTCTTTCTATCCTAATCTTTGTGTGGAGAATTCCTTCTCAGCCCATGCCCACCCTAACAGTTACCACAAACTCTTGGCTGAGGAATGTTAAATTAATGAAAATCCAAGCTTCCTAGCAGCCTGAGAAAAAAGGGAAGCCGGATACTCCACCCATCTTTCCCTGCAGACCAGTCCATTATGGAAAAAATAAGCCAAACCCTACACTGGGTTCTTAGCGCTGAGCTTTGAGAAGATTTTGTCGTGTGTCACGGAAACTTTGGCTCAGGGTCCTTGAGTAACATTATGAACAATATTGTCAAATTGTACTTGTCACACACAGAACAGCTCCTTTTATTGACCGTTTTCTTATATCAATTTTTGAAACACACTGAGTGCATAATAAAGTAAGTTTCCTTAAAGGAATGTATGAGTTAATCTTATAATAAATAAGGCCAAGAACTTAAAATTTTTATTTTTAAAAAATGCTGTTCTCCTTTAGGAGAACATGGCACAGCCTGGGAAACCAACAGCTACAAAGAAGCACGGTAAGTGCTAGAATGTATGGATGTGAACTACAAGTTACCTTGGTAGCAGAGAGTGTGGAGGTTGAACACAGACGGAAGACACGGAGACATTCCGTAAAGACAGAGAGGATGGTCCACGCAAAGGGACAGAAGACACCAGAACATCCCAGCAACTGCACCTTACTTACCAAGCAGCTAGAGCTCAGAGTGGGCATGGGAGGGGTGGGAGATCAGGCTGCAGGGCTTGCAGGGACCAGGTGCGAAAGGCTCATGTGCCACACTAAGGAATGGGGACCTCAGCCAGAGCATAGGGAGCATCAGAAGATTTTGGGCAAAGGTAAAGACTCAGATGGGTGATCAGGGTGGTCACCCCGGCTGCGGCAGAGGGGGTGGATAGGAGAGGGGCAGGACCAGCATGCTGGCCAGGGGGTGCCTGGTGTCCTCAGTTTCCTTCCTTGCCCTTCCTCTGCTCGGCCAGGCTCAGCTCTGCATGGCAGCCAGGCTGACCCCAGGACAGTGTGTTTCCTGCTCTCACAACAAACAGCTCCCTTCCCTCTGGGGCTGTCTGGTGGGAAGCAGTGACGGATGATCAGAGGGCGGGAGGACTTCGTCTCCTCCGTGGCTCTGGTTCTCACTGGGCAGGCCTGCTGCAGAGCCACCGGCTCATCACCCGCCTCCTCCCTCATCCTCCCACCTCGGGGGTGGCGACAGCTTCTTGCTGCTGCTAAGCTCTGGCCTGCCACCCTGTCCTGCCTCCCTGGCCCCTGCGTTTGGCTTCTCTGCTCCTTCATTGCCTAGGTAACCATTCCCTGGATTCAACTCCTTTTATTTTAAATACTTAACGTGATGGTTAATTTTATGTGTCAACTTGACTGGGCTAAAGGATGCCCAGACAGCTGGGGAAACATTGTTTCTGGGTGTGTCTGTGAAGGTGTTTCTGGAAGAGATCAGCGTTTGAATCAGTAGGCTGATCACAGAGGATCCGCCCTCCCCCAGGTGGGCGTCACCCGATCTGATGAGGCAGGAACAGAACAAATGGAAGGGCAAACTTCCTCTCTCTTCTTGGGTTGGCACATCTGTCTTTTCCTGCCCTCAGACATCGAATTCTTAGTTCTTGGACTCAAGGACTTACACCAGCGCCTCCAACCCTTGTTCTCAGGCCCTCGGGGTTGGACTGAATTACACCCCTGGTTTTCCTGATCCCCCGGCTGCAGATGGCATAGCATGGAGCCATGTTCTTGGCTGCCATAACAGCATGAGCCAAGTACCGCGGTAAATCTCCTCTTATCTCTATCTCTATCTATCTATCTATCTATCTCCTAATGGTTCTGTTTCTCTAGAGAAACCCAGTTAATATATTTAAAGTGTCTCCATTTCCCTGGTCCAGGCTGACTGATACAAGTCAAGAAAGGGGCACAAGTTCTCTGACTGCCAAAATGCAGAGGAGCAATAACAAAAGTCTGAACAGAGGCTACTGCAGCAGTGGGGATGGAGCTCAGAGAGACTCCAGAGGCAGAATCAATAGGGCTTGTTGACAGAACGTGGAGAGTGAGGGCTGACAGAAATCATGCATGACTTTAGGTGAATGCAGGGATCAACACACTTTTTCTGTAAAAGGCTGCATGGTAAATATTTTAGGCTTTGGAGGTCATACGGTTTTCTGTCTCAAAAACTCTGCTGTTTTTGTGCAAAAGTAGTCATTGACAATATATAAAGGAGCATGCATGGCTGTGTCCCCCAAAACTTCATTTTTCAAAAAGAGCTATTGGCCTGGAATTGGTCTTCCAGCCATAGCTTGCTGACCCTAGAGTCAATGAATGGTTTGGGTGGCTGAAAGGACAGTTATAGTGATATGAACAAAATAGGGAATCCAGAAAGAACTGATCTGGGACAGGAGTCAAGAGAAGGGTAGGGGCTAGATAATGATGAGTCCTGTGTGAATTAGGAATTGTGTTTGACTGCAAGAAACAGATCTGAAGTAAGAATGACTTAAAGACAATAGAGGTTTATTTTTTTCTCATGATAAACAAGTCTGGAGGTAGGAGATCCAGAGCTGATACAGTAGTTTCTTGGTGCCAGTGGTGTCCCAGTTTCCTGCTAACTTTCTTTTCCACCATCCTTAACCCCTGGTTTTCATTTTCGAGGTCATCTGAAGGTTGCCTCATGGTCACAAAAGGGCTTCTACCCTCCAGCTTTCACATTGGAATTCCAGCTTTCACATAGAATTTCACATTGTAGAAAGAAGGAAAGATGGGGAAGGTGGTCAAGAATAGCAAGAGACAGATGACCCCCAGTTGTGTCAGTTTGCCTTTAAAGAGCTTTCCAGAAAGCCCCACCCAAGAAGCCACACCCAACAACTTCTCTTTCCATCCCACTGGCCTCCATCTTCAGGGGAAACTGGGATATATAGTCTGATGGGCACATTGCCCCACTTAACAGGGATCTGTTGTTAAGAAAGAAAGAGCAAGTAGACATTGGATAAGCAACTGAAGGTCTCTGCCGACAAGGCTGTTTCGGCTGTGCTGAGTGGCAGATGCTTGTGGAACATCCATGTGAATCCGGATCATGGGCAAAGAGGCTTGGTCTAAGGTATGGTGGGAGAGGCATCTTCAAATGGGTGGAGCCAAATGTGAAGATGGGAACTCCTTGGGAAAGGGCGCGCTGTGCCTTCTCTATACCCCGGGATCTTACCTGAGGGGACTTGAGGTAATGGAATGTAAATGGCTTCCACGTGGAAATCCTAGCTTACTGCTACTCACAGGCATGCATCCTGTCTTAGTCATTCCGCATGCCCAGGGTAAGCATGCACCTGGCCCTAGTGTCCACACCCAGTATGTGCTTGTTGAATAAATAAATGAGTCATTTTAACTTCATGCAGATCTGTGGAGATGGGGCCTAAATGATGTGTGTCTTGGAGATCTTTGGGGAGCTGTGGGAGAAAAGAGGTGACTTGGTGATCTAATCTTCATATCCGCGCCCAAGAACATACGTCATCGTAATTCTGGTCTGACAATGACACAACACGGGCTTTGGACTCTTGAATTAATTCACTAACTGGAAAAGGAGACAGAGACTTCTCACAGAACACTTTCCGCAGAATGACCTTGCTTTCCAGCTTGGCTAGGGTGAACGTCAGGCAACTTTCTTGTGGAAAAGAGACAGATATAGCACTGGCTCAGAATCAAAGAAAAATTTGGGGAGACCAACATATCATTGCCAACTGTCTGTTTAGCCAACTGACATTAAAAGCAAACACACACCTTCATCTGTGATCACCACAATTTCATAGAAGGCAGGACATTCCAACACAGAAAGAACAGGAGGAACATAATCTTAGATGCAAGCATTGCCCTTTGAATGGAATAGTTTAAATTTTTTGAAAAATTCCCCACATCATTCAACTATTCTCATTTTGCCAACTGCCAAAAACTTTGTCAGCGCTGGTGCTGACTTACCAACCCGCATTCAGAACTAGGCAAGTTAAGTGGCTTCCCCAAAGCTGCACAGGTAATTATTGCTGGAGGTGGAATCAAAGCTGGGTTTCCTGACTCATCAAGTAACAACTCTCATAAAATAAACTGGCTGACTATCAGTGAGTTGTCAGTTTCACTGTAGCTCATGTGGCAAAATAACATGACGGAGTTTAACTTTCTACTTTAAATAGCCTATGGGTAATCGTGGACCAGCAAATAAGACCCAGCAGCAGTTGTGCAGGTCTCAAGGTGAGAGAAGTCACCATCCTTCTGGGTCCACATTTGTCTTGCATGGAATGTGCCATGTGAAACCAACAGCAGGACATTGGAAACATCAAGTCGATAAAATGGGACGATGCTGAATTAAATAAAAATGTGGCAGCCCTGACCTGGGGGTTCAGCAGAAAATACGATCTGAGGCCTGCCTGCCCCTAAGGAGCTCACCTCTAGGTAGGGATCCAACAGGTAGATTCAGAATTGTAATTCCCTGTGTTGAGAGCCACCAATAGAGGTAGGAGTTTGATGGTCTGGGACTCGGTAAGAGAACAATTTGACTTGGGCCTTACAGGATAGAGAGGGATTTTTCAGGAGGAAAGAGGGGTGAGGAGAGTGTTTCAGGGAGAGGGAAAGAACGTGACCAGTCCCTGAGCCCCAAAAAGCCTGAAGAGTTTGGTGGCTGGAGTCGTTGAGGACGGCCACACTCCAGGTGGGTCTGAGAAATGACAGGAGTGATTCAGGATGACTTGGGGGTTCTTAGTGGGGTTGGTTTGGGATGGACAGGTTGGCTTCTTGACAACACCTTGTAAACACTAAAGATTACTATTATGTACAAGGCATTTATGTTATTATTAAGTTACAAGTCCTTAGATATAGAAGAGGACTTCTACCCTTGCGGTGTAAGGAAGTTAACTCAGGCATGAAGTATATATCCCTCCTGAATTTTCTTAGTTGCCAACTGGCCTTTTCGCTCCCAGGAAATTAGTTATTGCCAATAAAGATGGGAAAACAGAGTCGTTTCCCTACTAATTGTTCTGATGGGTTAGATGAAATTTCTAGGCTAAAAGAAATGGTCTAGTAGAAAAGATTAAGTATCCAAAAGTCATGCCTTTTGCATTATGCAACAATACAAAAGCAGCACACGTGAGCACATTCTCTCTGAGCTCAGAGTGGATTCGCAGCCATGGTCCACCTTCAGGCAGGAGGCGGGACATGATGACCCCTTGCAGGTCTGTAGCATGTTCAGTGAATAAGAGTTTAGGGAAAGGACTAGCCTGATAATCTACAGAATGCCTCATGCATCTCCCTGCACCTCCTTGTTCGCCCATGAGGGTGCTAGGAGAATTATTAAGATAAAGCAAGAGTATCCTGTACCACTTGGCTTCTCTAATCTTGAGCAATTTTGAGAAGGGAGTGATGAATTTTGAGATAGGTGATGGAGAGAAAAAGAAGGGAGAAGGGCAGAGATGGGAGACAAATGCTTGTTTATAAGTTGAGAACTTCAAGCATTATGCAGAAGGGAAGAAATGTCCCAAATTCTTTATATCACAGAGCTGGTACCAGGCAGCAAAGATTAGTTCTTTAAGAAATAATTCACCCATCAGAGGGATAGCCATGTCTGCAGATGGCGAACGGGCTCTCGTTCAACTCCTCATCAGCTGACAGAGGTGAGACGAGGAGAGACTGGAGACAGAGGAAGACAAAGGCTGGATTGATCTTTGCAACCAACATTCTTATGTCTAGAAAATACAACAGCTACTGAGAAGTTTGGGGAAGGATATACTAGCTGCTGGTGAGATACCCATTAATCAGCACGGCTGGATTTTTGGATGTGATCATGCCTAAAGGTAGGAGCCAATTTTTTTTTTATCTTCGTTCTCAATACCCATCAGGATTGTCACATAGCAGTTGCTGAAGCACCAGGGTAGGTTGACTGTGACAACGACGGAGAGAATCTTAAAAACTTTCCAATCTATTTCTTTAATTTCTTCTCTATCCTCTCATGTTTTTGGACTGCCTTTTTAGGCTATTGAAATTCTTGATACTTAAATATATATGCCATATTGGGTAAAGGGCCAAGTATTTAAAAATAAATAGGTGCCAGAAGCAACCAAACTCAACTTCTGAGTATTTTTTTTTTAAAGGAAACCAATTATTTTAAATGGTTTTGACTACACTGAGAGGCTATATATATGCTAGATACGGCAGACCCTTAAATAGGTTTGCATATAGAGTGGAGAATACTACTAAGCATTATGCAGAAACTTCCAGGTTGTAAACAGGAGAATACAGTGTCTCCACACTGTAGATCCATAGTCTCAATGTCACCCTCTGGGTGAGAATCTTAGATGGATTATTATAAGAATGGTTTGTAAGCTCTTGGCAAGGAAGGCAGCTTGGGCTCGCTAAGCTAGAGTAAGTGAGTGAATGAATGAATGGTGGTTTCTTTTTATGTAAGGGATATGTTTCTTAAGACCTCATATAATTCAATACTTGCATAAATCAAGACTAATTCCCCCATAGGAACAAAGTAGGATTTACATTATTTCAAGTTTTGTATAATAAGTGAAATTTTATTATTCTTTTCCATTGCTGTATTTCAAATTCACAAAACTCGTATTAGAATACAGTATGAATTTATTTCCTTTCTTATAAAGAAAGACTAGGGACTTACACCTGGAGATCAAGGATGTATTTGACAAACTTTTGATTGGATGAAGAAATGTAGACTACTTCTTCAGAAAACCTGATGCATGCATAACTAGTTGAATGGCCACAAAGGATGCTAAGATGACAGTTGACCTACAAGGGGGTCTCCAGAGCCATGCCACCTGGCTCTAGCTTTGTCCTAACCAATACATTATATAAAAGACATTGAATGATACCTGGAGGGTTTCGGATGACAAAATCCAGACCCTCACACCCCTACCCTGCTGCCAATCTGAACTGGCTTTGAACAATGGACTAAATCTAAGGAGAGAAGATTTAATAGACATAAATATAAAGTCCTATGCTGTGATCTAAAATGAATATCTGGAGAAGTACATCCTTAGCTAGTACTTGGTTGTTTTAGTTAATAGCACTAAAATCAGTGGTTTGGTTACATTAATAGAAATAGAGAATCTAGAATGGAGGAGGTGATAGTTTCTCATCACCAAACTCTGCCTGGAGTTCTGTAACCAGTTCTCAGTTCTGAGCACAAACTAGAACATGTCCAGAGGAGAGAAATTGGAATATTTATTCTAGAAAAGACTTAAGGAAGAAATTATTGTTGTTTTCAAACAAATAAATGGTTGCCATGTACAAGATGATTTAGGTTTGCATTTTTGTGGCCTTTTAGGCTAGTCCAAGAAGCTTCAGGTAAAAGTTTTAGGGAGTAGGATTTTGTGTCACTATAAGGACAATTAGAAGTATCGGGATATGAAAGAACCTCTGTGGGCAGGTGATGTATTTGGTCATTCTGACACCATTTAATGGCTAATTGGGAGAAACTGTCACTTCCTCCATTCTAGATCCTCTAATTCTCTCTTCCCTCCCTCCCTCCTCCCTCCCTTCCTTCTTTCTCTTTTCTTTCTTTCTTTCTTTTTGAGATATGGTCTCACTCTGTTGCCCAGGCTGGAGTGCAGTGGCACGATCAAAGCTCACCACAGCCTCAAACTCCTGGGCTCAAGTGATTCTCCTGCCTCAGCCTCCTAAGTAGCTGGGACTACAAGAGCATACTATCGAGCATGGCTAATTTTTATTTTTTATTTTTGTAGAGATCGGGTCTTACTATGTTGCCTGGGCTGGTCTTGAACTCTTGGTTTCAAGTGATCCTCCCGCCTCAGTCTCCCAAAGTGCTAGGATTTCTATTAATGCAACCAAACCACTGATTCACACCGAACTCATAGAAAAAAAGTTTATGAACCTGATTTCTCTCTTTTGAACTCGTGGAAAGTCAGTTATAGATGATTCAGAAAAAAGAAAATAATAAACGGCCAGTAAATATATGGAAGATAATGTAACTTTGCTAGAAATGAAAATGGTAACAAAGTACTATGTTTGTCTGGATAGCATGTGCGTGTTGGGAATTGCCAGCTATGAAATCCTACAGATCTGGTGATTACAATTACGTACCAAATAGATGGATGTGACAATAGATAAGACAGAAAATTTCCTCCCCTTTAAGTCCAGCTGTGCTACTAGCTAGCTGTGCTACCCTGAGCAAATCCCTTAACTTCCCTGTGCCTCAGCTGCCTGGTCCAGCAAATGGGGAGTTTGGATCCAATGGTCTCTCATGTCCCTTCCAGTATGAAGATGTGAATAGAACGGACCCATTTAATGAAGAACCCATATCAGCCAGGTATCTTGTTTGCAGACTTTCACCACCATGCTTCACCTTCGCCATGTTATATATATATTTTTAAAAGTCAGTTTGAAATATGCAGTAGATGAGAAAAAATAGAATTCTGGGTCCCTCTCAAATAAATTGCTGTATTTGAGGGAGATTTAGCCATGTATACACACCAAAGGCACTTTATTATAAAGCAACATAAAATAGCTCTTGAGTCACAAAGAATACTTTATCCAAAAATGCCCAATAATGATTTCAAATTAAGGTACTACTTCTATGAGCATTATTTAAAAAAAAAAAAACAACAACACACTGTTCTGGAGAGGTTTAGTCACACAAAACAAAGGGATAAACATTTAATAAACTAATTTATTCACTTGTACTTGAGTCTTTTTAAAAAGTGTCCTTATCCAGCTCCCTTTTGTATTCGTATCAATAAAAAAAAAAAAAGGTCAAAACACGTTGTGCACACGTAGGACCATTTATTTTCTAGGGGATCTGGAAGTAGGGTGACAGAACATGAGCTTTCAGCTCATAAACAAAATGGCACCAGACTCCCTCTGAAAATGCCTTCATCTGTTCAGAACTTTCTGTAGTTGCTCAGAGGCAACAGCACCCCTCCCCTTTACCCACCATGCTCAGCATGATGCCCCAAATGGCCTTCGCAGTCCCCGAGGTACCTCAGGAGGAATGTCCCTGCTCTGAGAATTCATAGGACTTTGGCAGGGTTCCCTCAGGCACTCTGACCATCCAAGTGGTGTCTCTCCTCCAGCTCCCTAGAGAATCACTGATTGAAAACGGTGTGTGTACGTGCTGTTTCACGGCGGCCACATCTTATATTTGACCTGCAGCATTACACACTTTGGCAGATTACCCGACTCATCAGATTTGGTTGGTTCTGAAGGATTTTGGTTCTTCCTCCCAATCAAGTCTCCTCCAATATTGATTTGTCCTCTGGGAGGTCACACCACAGCTTTGAAGGTGATTCCAACAGTGGAAATGGAGAAGGCAGCAACCGGGCTAAACACAGAGGATGCTCAGCTGCCCACTTCGAGAACCCTCCTTGGGAGGAATTTATCCCATTGTGACCAGAACAAACGGGCCCGGACCTTCCAGTGACGCCATGACCACTGGGGGACAGGAGCATCCTAGTGACACAAAGACACCAGTGGATGTGGGGGCCCAGCAAAAGGGTGGTGGCTGAGGCCAACTCTGTTGGGGTTACTGCTGCTGGCAGGACCTGCGAACAGGGTACCCTAAAAACCAAAACCATTTCAAAAGGAACCAGAAAACTCTTGAGAACATCATCTTTCTGCTCCTCCGGCATGGTGAGTGGTGCCTTGTGGTCTTTGCCTTTATTCCCACTCCCCTCTTTCTCATCAGCTCCTTGTGGGCTCTTGGGGTGTGCGCGCACGCGCACACATGTGCAGTGGGCTGAGATAGGCATGTGGTGATGGAATAGATCCTGGAAGATGGAGGTCTTAGGGCTAGGAATGTCATCAAAAGAAACCTTCAGGACCTGGGATAGGTTGGCAGGCTATATATTCAGTTTGTTGTTTGACAACTTCCAAATAAAAGGCAAACTTCATCTTAACCACAAGTCCTAAAGCCCTTGGTGGGAGGCCAACCGTCCACCAGGTCTTTACACCACAGCTGGAAGGAACTCTCGAGGTCCACGGGTGAGCCCAGACTCTGAATGCACGTTTGTGTATTTGGAGAGAAGTGCGTTATTTTCCAACATGAAAGCATGCATGAGGATGGGTACAGTAAGTGCAGCTGAGACCCTAAAACCAGACTACAAAAAACTGCACGCACACCCTACTGCAGGTAAGAAACAGAAATTATTTTACTGCTCAGCATTTGCATATGGAGACGCACACAATACCACGTGGTGTTTTTCAATTGATGCAACTCAGTAATTTTTATTGCAACTGGAAGACAATACATCACAGAAACTTTATGGTAGGTCTGGGAAAAAGTGTTATTTACAATAAATGATGAAATAGTTTGTCTTTGGCAATATGATTACATACGAAGAATGCAAAATGCAAGTAAGGATGCTTCCAAAGCAACACCATCAGGTTTGGCTGATTGCGCCTGCCTCCACAATTGTTTCTCTAGGTCAACACAAACATAACTGAACATCACTTTCTTTCTCCTTTATGGTTCTCCCTTTGTATTCATGATATTGGCAGTTTTATACAGAAAATACAGAAAAAAAAATTGGCTTTTGAAAAATTATTACTCTTGGAAATTAATTTGGCCGTGTAGGTCTATTGGCTGGCAAAGGTCGGACGACCCTAAGCATCAATAGTAAACCTCTTGGTCTTCTGATTGCTTTATCACTGGTTTTTTGTTTTTTTTTTTTTCTGTAAAACAAAAACAAAACTCAGAAATGTTACAGAATCAGAGTATTAAAAAATGTACAAGTGTATATGCTTCCCAGACACACATGGATACTTTTTTCCTCCACATTTTCACCATGGCAGTATAAGTAGTGAGTGTGAATGACACAGCATGAAGCTGGTTACTGAATCAGCTATGAGCTCACATGGCCTCAACACATATTCAAGAAACGTTGCATGTTTCAATAACTGAACGTGTGCTATGTTTCATCTAAAGAAAAGGCGGGGAGGGGCTGGGGAACTCAGGCCACAGTCATGAAAGGATGAAATACAATTTCTGGGCTTGATAGGTTCACCATATCGAAGTCTTTGAGAATCCAATATGGAATATCAATTATTTGCAAAAGGCGGAGAAGGCTGTTCTCAACTCTTGCAAATGGAATACAGCGGAAAAACACAGTTGTATGTATTTCAAATAAAGAGTCTTGATTTCAATGCCAACAAAACAGGAAGGGTACTTTTGAGCATCTCACAGTCAAGTCAGAAATGATCTTTCACGTGGGTCTGATTTCAGAAATGCAACAGCAAGATGCAGCACCATAGACACATCGGTTTCGGCCGTTAAAAGATGGATCGTTTTAAAAATTGTGTTTTCCTTCCTTAATTTTTGGTCAGTGAAGCTAGCACTTGTTTGCTGAACTGTGGAAGAACTGGCAAGGTCACACACATTATTCATGATAAAGCAACCGAGCTGACGAGTCTGTGCTTAATTCAAGAATAACCAGTAGGAGAGAGAGAAAACACAAGGAGCTAACCACCACCGCTGGTGCTCTCTCAAAGAGGGGTGAACAGGTGAATTCACAAAGGTAGGCAGATCTATACAGAACGCTGAATGCCATGTGTAAATCCTCATGAAACTTCAGAAACAGGAACACCACACAATGTATATACTTTGATTTACACATTCCATTACAAAGGAAAAAAAGACACCATTACAACTTGGTAACTGTGTTAACTGCAATATAAACCAAAGTCCAGAGTTTGGCAGGTAACTAAAAGAGGGTTATCACTTAGGTTATATAGCAAAAGTGTTGATGTATATTATATATAGTAGTATAAATAATAAAAAAGTATTATTTAAATTAGATCACAGTGCTGCATTATGTGCATAACAGTGTTTGATATAGTATTGGTGGGCTGGGACCTACGACACCAAGGACTTAACTGTCAACACTGGTAAGTCACAATCAAGGGGGGACACAGAGTTCCAATGTTTTCTTTTGGTGGCAAAAATCCTGAAGATGAAAGAAAAATACTTCTCTACAGAAACATAAAAAATAAGTTGCAACATCTGGGCAGCTGTGATCCACCAGAAAGAAACCAGTCCCAACCTGAATAAAGTTTAAAGGGAAAGAGAAATCACACTGAATTGAATCCAGTCTCATAGAGAAAACCCTCGTGTTTAGGTCACTTGTACAAAACTCTGATTCCTTCTCAAAGCCTTTCCGTGAGGGGCTGAGGGCCCCCGCACACAGCGGACTCATTGCAACTGGAGTCAGTGGCACTTGGTGCTGAGCAGACCTGGTGTGTCGCAGGACTCTGAGCTGGGCACAAAAGCCATCCTCATGGTTTCTACTCTACAGAGCCCACTGCCTGACACTGTTCCTCAGGCAGGAGCCTCCAATACAATGGCCTCTTCCACAATGCCCTGTGGTAGTAACTGCTGTGGCCAGCAAGCACTAGACATGTTGAATACCTCTACGAAAAAAAAAAAAATAATAATAAAATAAAATAATGAAAAAAATAAATCCATTTTGGGAAAGGCCTCTGGTATATTCCTTCTTAAAAACTCAGCCCCAAGATTGAAACCTGCCACGGATGTCTTGGCTGTCGTTTTCTCGAACCATTATCAAAACGTGGGTTCGGTTCACTTTAGTTTCAGATAGATGGTTTTACCAAAGAACTCTTGAAAGTATACTGTTTAGAGAGGGGGAAGGGAAGTAGGAGCTTATGGTATATTATAAGGCTGGGAAAAATCTATGATGCGAACCCTTTCCACATAGTACTAAAGATAAAAGACAATTATAGTAGGATAAAAATAACTGTCTATGTGTGTATCATTTAAGAAAAAAAGAGTGACAGTCTCTTTCTCTTAAATGTGTCTGAGGGCCAATAGCCAGTAATCGTAGATGTCATGGTGCTGATGTGTTCACCGTTGGTTTCCAAAGCATCTTTAAATATTGCTATAGTTCCCCGTTTCCCCCTCCCCCCACCCCGTGTGAGTATGTGAGATACTGGAATGACACATGAACCACCACTTCTCCCAGCAGGAGAAATGAAAGCAAAAACACCACACCCCTTAATGGTGCTCAAGCGATCTGTCGGACTAATGGATACATATGCTAGTTTGGAAGCTAAAAGAACACCTGACGTTTTGGGAAGGAATTCCAAGACTAAAGTGAATGACACTTAAGCAAAATATTCTTTCACAAATAGGCTTGTGCTTAAATTCTCTACTGCTCTTGGAGGAGGGGATAAGAGAGGGTGCCTCCTGCCCCTTGGCTTGTTAAGGACATGGACAACCTCATTCCGCAATGAATTCACTACAAACAGCCACATACACATTGATACTTTTGTTTTTGTTTTTTTCTCAACAGTCAAAATACAAAGTCAAACACAATTGAGCCATTGTTTTGGTTATGCATAATGTGTATGCCTCCAAAAACAGAAGAAAAATAGAAAAAAATTACCCTCGCTAAAGGTTCCCCAACAAGTCTTCCAGCAGATCCAACGAAGGTGGCAAGGGAGACTCAGGAAAATAACACTTAGAAAGCTGCCCGATGAGGTATTTATGCAAAAAGAGTGGTTCTGGAGTTAAGAAC
The DNA here is from genome assembly GCA_004363605.1 of Indri indri. Taxonomy (NCBI): domain Eukaryota; kingdom Metazoa; phylum Chordata; class Mammalia; order Primates; family Indriidae; genus Indri; species Indri indri. Next base: position 27,931 of record RJWJ010016547.1, read on the forward strand.
ACACTTTTATAAGATATTTCTCTATTTCTCAAAGAGATCAGAAAAGTAAATCACACACATTGCATTTTATTCTTTTCTAAAAGAGGACTCTGCCCCTTTAGAAAAATGAAATGAGGGGAGACAGCCCACTGTGGGGTTTGAATTGGAAGAAGTCCTCTGCCAGAAATAGTCCTGAATGTTTACCTCTGCCTTTCGGGAGAGAAGTCTGGATTTTATCATCTTGGGGTGGGGGATTGAGGTGGTGGTCTTTTGGGCTTGGTCAGGTGACAACACAGATCAAGGTGTTGTGCAGATTCCATAGCTGTGGATGGCTTTAGGGTGTCAGATGTTTGGGAGATGGAGGGAACAGAGAGCACTGCAAAAATACATCTTTATTCCCATCCATACCCTGAACAAAAATGCTGGAAGTGTTCAGGTTCAGGTCATGAATTTGACCTGGTGTAGAGGTGTTGATTTTTTTTTAAGGTTCTCTCAGCAGCAGCGCACAGGAAGGTTAAGTATGGGAAATGCACCACTGTCCTGGCTGATGGAGCTTCTGACATACCTGGTCCTGGCAGATGGGCTCAGCTTTGGCCCACGACTGTCCCTTTTTAAAAACTCAAGGTCACCTCAGTTCCCTCCCTCTCCCCCCACCCTCATATCCTGAGCCACGGTAGTGGGTGTTTTTGTTTGTGTTTTAAAGTTTCCCTCCATTTGGATGGAAGATCTTATTCTTCTAGAGATTTCTCTCTGGATCCCCCCCACAAAAAAAATTTTTTTTTTCTTTTTTAGGCAAAGATAACAGGAGTTTCTGGTCTATGTGACATCATCCGGTTGTCTAAATTCAGCTCTCACAATCTAGGTGGTCTTAATTCCAGGTTGGTTAGTGTGCTGAGGTGGTAGCAATGGCCAGCCTCTCCTTCCTACTGTGAAATGGCGTTGTCGCAATAAAATACCTGGGGCTGGCCTTCCCAACCTCTGTGTCACTTCCTCCTTCACGTGTACCCTATCTCGTACCCTCACCCAATAAGGCCCATTAGCACGTTTCCCCTTCTTCTGGCTAATTTGCATAATTATTCACTGCCTTTTTCCTAGAACCAAATCACGGTAATGATTTTCTCAAGTAAGCGTCCCATAATTCTCTTGATTCTATCATACACACTCACTACTAAGTTTGCCCTCAAATTATTGCGTCATGTTAAACATGTACAGACAAAGAGAAAGGACACACTTTTCAACAGAGAATCAGAGGGGGTCGGGGCTGAAGTGCACGCAAGGCGGTACAGAGTTCAACCATCCAAGCCCTACCAGAGCATGAAGATATTTTTATATTGCAGAGTAAGTTCCCCAACAGTCAGAGTTTGTCCCTGAAGAAGGTTAAACCTTAAACACCTGCTTCAAAAAACCAAAACAACCTGAAAGAAAAAACCAAAACCAAAACAAAACCAAAAAAAAAAAAAAAAAAAGAGAGAGAAAAGAAAATGAAAGAAAAACGAAGAAAACCAAAAGAACCTCTAAGCCTAAGGGCTTAAAAATTAGAGGCATAGCCTTTTCTCTATTTTCTATATTTATATGAAAATAATTCATGCTTCATGCTAAATACATTATTTACCTTACAAGAACTTTGTTATTTTTGAATAAAAAAAGTTTGTTTTTGTGATTTTTTTTTTTTTTCTTCAAAGGAATCCATGCATTGTGGATCAGAAATTTCTGCTGGCTACACTGGCTGAATGTGGAAATCAATGATTTTCGCAAGGATGAATCCTGACTGATATGAATCGCAAACTCCATTTTGAGGGCAGTATAGGAGTTATTTGATTTTTTTTGCCATGTTTTACTTTTTTTTTTTTTTTCCATCAACGTGCCTTTAATCTTTTAAAACTACACCACAATACTAATGGCAGGTTCCATAGCTTTCTGTTTTTTTTTTTTTTTTCACTTGGATCAAATAGTTTTGACAGACAGAAAAAGATCGGTACCATTATTTCCTTCCTTAACAGCTACTGTAATTTCCTGGACTTGGTCGCTTTTCACGTGGGCAGTTAAGAAGACATAGCTTGTTTTCTGCATCAGTTTTCTCTTACTGTCCTTTGTGTGTGTGTGTGTGTGGACGTGTGTGTGCATTGTGTGTGTGCGCGTGTGTGTGAGTGCACAGGGCCAACCTTCAGGCTTATGGCTTTGGAACATTTTCTTAATTTAATATCGAACAGAATTCAATGATTAGCAACATCACTAAAAAGTTACCCCATTTCTTCTCATTAGTCACTGACACCTGATGCATACGAATGATCCAGTGTCCACCTCCTAAGACGATACCAGGCTTCAGGGCTAAGCAGCACAGAGGACTGGTGGCCGGCCCCTGTGCCCGCTGCGTGACAATGCCAAGGGCTCTGCTGGCACGACTGGACGCCTGGTGCCACAAACTTGGGTCTGCTCCTAGGGGGACGAGGAGCTCTTCCTTCTCCCCAATCGCTTTCTGTGCCTTCCTTCACTCAGTGAACCCCACTGGATGGACATCCTGACTTTGTAAACCTAAGGGTTGGACCTGAACGATGAGGATTTTGCACACGTGCCTTCTAGATGCCAAGTGTGTGTTCCTGTGGCATTAACGTTGACATCTGTGGGTTCAGCCACATGTTCTCTGACAAGCTGGAGGAAGCAATGGTAATTTTGGCTTTTTCAGTTATGTCTTCGGATAATGAAAAGCTTTTGTAAAACAGCTGAGTGTCAATATGAGTTCTATGGCTTCAATCTCCTTTAAAAATAAAATTCTTAAGGGTCCAAAACAAAGGAGAGGGGGGCAAATTAAAAAAAAAAAAAAAAGGAAAAAAAAAGAAAAAAAACCAAACCAAAAAAAAAAGAAAAAGAAAAAAAGAAAAAGGAAAAAAAATTGCTGATATTGCCACAAATCATTAGAAATCTCCTGACATGCTGAAACCAAATGGCCGTAAGTTCAAAACAAATCAGTGACTTGTTTTTAATTTTTTGTGGTTTCCTTTTGCTCTTTCTGCCCCTTTGCCGTCCGATTGGTGATGTTATTCAAACAGGACCGGATCCCCGCCAAGTGCAGGAGTGACCCGGCCGCTTCTTTCATCTCCTCGTCATCGCTCTCGGGGGGCTTCTCGGTGCGTCTCTTTTTGAGGGGCAGGGTGTCGCTGGGGACCTTCCTGGCCTTGGCGCAGTGCTGGCGCTTCTTGTGCTGGGATGCGTACCCGCTGTCCCCCAGCGCATCCTTGGGCTCCTGCTGGCTGTGTTTCCTGTCGTCCTCTTCCGTCTCGCTGTGGCTCCCGTGGCTCTGGAAGCTGCCCTCGCTGCCCTCGCTGCCCTCCTGGCTCCCCTTGGCGGCAAACTCGTAGTGGTCGTCGGCCGAGGAGGAGGAGGACACGGAGTCGCTGGCGGGGGAGGTGCTCCGGGCGTTGGAGGACTTGGCACTGCTGTAGTTGTGATCCTCCTTGGGGTCTCCGCTGACCACCGGGGAGCCGCAGGACGGCTCGCTCTCAGTCCGCATGCGGCAGCTGGTGATGCCATTCCTGCGGGGCGAGGACAGTGGGGAGGGAGGGGGACAAAGAGAGGACACGGTTAGACCCCCTCAGACGCGGGCGCCTGGAGGCCCACCTGCCTTCAGTCGAGCCACTCGCGAACCCCGGGGCAACAGGTGGCTCTGCTTCAAGGCAGGATCCTAAATCCTGACATCTTAGTCTTCCCCGCTTAGCTCCTATCATTGGCATTTTTCACTCAATTTGGGTGGCTGAGACGTCAAAACAACACTCTTCTGAAGTGACAGCGGTGGAAGCTCAATCTCTTCCATTAAACCATAAAAATCAAGCTGTGCTTGCCTCGCGTACCCGCCAACACCACGGAGTCAGACACCGCCAGACGACGCTGGCTGGATACTTCAGAGAAAAAAGCACGCTCTCTTCTGAAGCCGCTACATTAGGAGGCTTTTGTCAGAGGACTCGATCCAGCGCTCAGCAAAAAGATACCTGCCATGTGGTGACGGCTCCTCACTCACGCATTCCCTCCCTCATTCATGCAACCTACAAATATTCACTGAGCGCCTAATAGAAACGCATGACCTTAGGGAGGGTCCTAGGGGAGGGACACAGGGTTGGATCAGATGCACACGCTGTCACAAAGATGCTACAGTCTGACAAAGAATCAAGTCATAGACAGATCAGAGTGAGAGAGCCGTAAGTTACCATTTCCTGAATTCACCACCTGCTAGGCGCCTGCTAAGTGTGCCCAGGTGATCCTGGGGATGTCACCATCCTTCTTTTATGTTGGCTGAAGTGAGGTCTGGAGAAGTTCAGTGACTTACTTCAAGCCCCACAATTAATCAGTGGCACAGTGGGGACTGGAACCAAAGTATGACTCTCAAGCTTGAGCTCTTAGTGTCATCGTACTGACTCTCCCTGGTGGCTTCCCTAGAACGAGGTCCCTGCTACACATTCCTATCAGGCCTCTGCAGCACTCAACATACCTGATTACTTTGTGTCTTTACCTCTGGGCAATGCACTGACCTCCCTTGTGTTGCCTTCTTGGCAAAGTGAATAGCAGCAACACCCACTTCACGGGGTTGCTGGGCTGAGGACGTGAGTTAATGCCTGCAGGTGACTGGCACGAAAACGATGGTTGTCGTTAGGCCACACATTCCTTGTGTCTGGGCAGCGGCCATACACCTGACTATGCCTGGCACACAGCAGGCGCTCAGAAGAGGCACCCGCCCTTCAGAGGGATGAAAGAGTGACTTATACCTGGAGAGCATGGAGAGAGGGCAGTAGGGAAAGTTCTGTGGAAGATGTGGCTCCTGACCTTGGACACGAGGGCTGAAGGATTTGGGCAGGGATGAGAGATGTTCTATGATACCCTGCTGGTGCCATTTCCTGTAAGCTCGTCTACCTCATGATACACTTCTAAGAGTTCTGGGGAGCACAGCCACCTCTTCCTGCCTAGAGGACCCCGACTGTAAGGACTCTTACTTGCCCTTCATAGAGAGCACGTCCCACCATCATCATCAACTGGGTGGTGACTTGTTCAACATCTGTACTTCCCACTGGAGTGCCAGCTCCACAAGACAGGACCCGGTCACTGCTACGTCCCAGGGACTAGCTGGCACTGTGCCAGCACAGTGGACACCCCACAGACATACTGAGGAAACTGAGCAGCAGGTGGAATGGCGTTGCAGAGAGTACGGAGTCTGGGCAGTGACGGTGGGTCTCCAGCGCCGTGACTTACCAGACCCTCCCTGAGGATATGGCACTGGTGGGAATATCCTCACCACTGTGGGGTCGGGACCACCCATGAGACATAGGAGTGGACCCCCATCACCACCCCGGTGGGCCTCGAGGCTCAGGGAGACCTCAGTGGCATCTCACACAGAAAGCGACAAGGGAGGAGATAGTCGCTGATGAAAAGGGAGTAGCAGGAAGTGATATGAAGGAGTCTCTTTCCTTCTGGGCTTCCAAGGCCTGTGGTATTCTGCTCACTTTACGCTGGTGGAGAGAATCCTTACTGTAATGTCCACCAGCAGGACGCCTGAAGGCCATTATCACAATGTAACCTTGTGAGCTGCCCAAGAGCCTCATGCCGACCTCTCCCAACTGCAACATGTGCATGTGAACAATGGGGCCCTCGTGTGTTCCAGAAGGTTCCAGTGTGTGCCCTATGCTCCATGATCCCAGATCTGTGCCACCTCCCCCCGACCCTTGAAGAGAGAGAGCCTGGTTTTCAAGCCAGACAGACCTGTGCTCATATTCCAGTGTTGCTTATTAGTGACTTTGAGCAGGCTGTTATCCCTCTTGGACCCTCAGCTTCCTCAGGGACCACACCGGGCCATGTGAGGATGAACTGAACCGCCTGAGCACAGAGGAAGGTTCTTAGTGGTGCCTGATAGTGTCTGCTCTGCTGCTGCCAGGTTCCTGCAGCTTCCTGCTACTGGGATGTGCTTATCCTGTGCAGCCTTGTTTTCTCCTCCTATTCTGGGCCAGGAGGCACACGGGAACCCAGTGTAAAGTAAGAGTGAAGAGGCCCCTAATGAGGAATCCCAAGGCTGCCTGCAAACGCAGCCCCCAGCTCTGGGGACCAGCCTCCTCCACGCCTGTCTTCTGCGGACTCCTGTTT
>RJWJ010016548.1:0-34298 GCA_004363605.1 Indri indri
TCCAACATTTTTTAAATGCTAGACATCTTTCGGGGACCACAGATGTAAATAAGATACATAGTTTCTGCCTTGAAACAACAGGCTATCTGGTAGGGTAGATAAAGTAAACATTGTTAATTGTATTCTCTTATCCACCCTCCTTTTTTCCTTGCCAAGAGACCCTGTTTGTTGGGGTGGGGGCATATGCCAGCTGCAGATGATGGGTTAAGATTGGTTTTAAGCCAGTGCTCCTAAATTCCAATGTGCACAAATTAGAATTAGACTTTCTAGGGGTGAGGCCTAACATTAAATGATCCCTCAGTGGTTCTATTGTGCAGTCAGGGCTAAGAACCATTGGTCTGACTGAGTCAGTCATGACAATCCTGTGTTCCATGTTCTTGGCTTGCCCTGCAGCTAGAAGTGGCCATGTGCCCAGGTCTAATTACCACTGAAATATGAGGGACAGTCTGCTGGGGGAAGGGGGATTTGGGGCAAGTTTCGCTTTCTGGATGAAAGGAAAATACATGCCTGACACTGCTCCTTTTCTCTCTTCTTCTTACTGTGAACATGGGCTTGATTGCTGGAGCAGGAGTCGCCATCTTGTAACCTTGAGGGAAAAACCAAGAGAATCACCAAGAGAGTCAGCAAAACCCCAGCTGGCTCCAGTTACCATAAGGTAGATTTTCTGGTACTTGCAGCTGAAAACATTCCTACTTAATAAAGGCAAAGAGAGGAGAATAACCAACAGCTGTGAGGCAAAACAGTATTTAAAGGGCTGAAACAAAGCTTGGTAGTGCTGCGTGGTTCAGAGGATGGTGAGGAGGAGGACTTCATGAAAGAGGTACAATTTGGGATTTGGGTAGGGCTTTGAGTAACAGGTGGGGTTTAGGCTGGAGGCTGGGTGGAGGGAAGAATTACAGGCAGAGAGGACAGCATAAAGAAGGGCATGGGAATGGCCATCTTAATGGTAGCTTGTTTATGTCAGCAGCAAAGCCTGGAGAGTGGGTGGTGATGAAATCACTAAAGGCCTTTTCCACAACTTGTTGAGAATTGAATATTTTTCCTAACAAGATGTGGTCCAAAGCCCGGAAGAGGTGGTAGTTAGTTGGTGCAAGGTCTGGTAAATACAGTGGATGACAGAGAGTTTCCAAGTTCAGCTTCTATAGTTTGAGCAGCATTGTTTGTGGTCGAGTATCTTCTTGCAAGAGGATTGGCCTGTCTCTGTTGACCAGTCTTGGCTGCTTAATCACAAGCATCCTCATCATTTCATCCAATTGGTTGCAGTAGACATCCTCTGTAGTCAATTGACCAGGTTTCAATGAAGCTGTAGTGGATAATACCAGCACTGGACCATCAAACAGACACCATTAGCTTTTTTTGATGAATATTTGGTTTTGGACTGTGTTTCAACACTTCATCTTTATCCAACGCCATTGTGCGGAATGCTTGTGATTGTCAAAAGAATCTATTTTCATCACACATAACAATACAGTGTAGAAATGGTTCACCTCTATGTCGTGACATCTAAGAAAGGCAAACTTTGAGATGATTTCTCTTCTGTTGCTCATTTGATTCATGCAGAACCCATCTATCCAGCTTCTTTACCTTGCTGATTTGTTTCAAATTGTCCATATTGTTGGAATGGTAATGTCAGACCTTGCCGCCAATTCGCATGTAGGTTGAGATGGATTTGCTACAGCTTTCAGCTCATAATTATCCACCTTGATCCCTGGTTGCCCATGTGGCTCATTTTCAAGATTAAAATCAACAGAACAGAACTTCTCAAACCATTGACATACTGTAAGTTCATTAGCCACATCCTTCCCAAACACTTTGTGGATATTTCGAGCTGTCTGCGCAGCACTGGTTCCACGATGGAACTCATATTCAAAAATAACATGAATTTTTGACTTATCCATGGTTTCACAATTGCTCTAAAAAAAACTTTGAAAGACAATCACAAGCCAAGCTATGTATTTGAAAGAATAAGGATGTACTTTCACAATAAAAATTTACAAAGTGTCAAAGTGAAATATCAGAGATATCAACTATCAAACTTAATACTTAAGGAAATCGGACACTTCATACTTAATGATCTAATATGTAACTAGGGACTTCCCAGTGGGGGACAGACCAAATAAGGTAACTACATAGTCATAACCAGGCATTTATTTTCTTTGCCTTGCTTCCAAGTTCACCCTATGAATGCAAGTCTTCCCCTTGCAATCCCTTGGCAGAGCCCTGAACTACTTTTGGTTTGGAGCTGCCCAATTCATAAATGCTTTTTGCTCAAATAAACTCTTTAAAAAATTTAATGTGCCTTAGTTTATTTTTTTAATGCATAGTAATAAAAAGGAACAAAGCACCGATACAAGCAACACATGACTGAAAGTCAAATAAATTATGCTGAGTGAAATCCAGACCAAAAAAAGTACATCCTATGTGGTGCTGTTCACATGACGTTTAGAACAGACAAAACTAATCTATAATGAGAAAAACAAAAAAGAAAAACAGAATGGGGGTTGCCTCTGGGGGATGGGAGTGGGAATTGACTGGGAAGGGGTATGAGGCAGTTTTCTGGGGTTATAGAGGTTTGGGTTACAGAGAGGTGTATGCTTTTGTCAAAAACTGTAGAATGCTGAGATCTGCATTTCATTATGTAACTTTTACCAAAAAAAATTAAACAGTGAGCTATAGTTAATGATAGGGAAGCTGCAGAATTTAGGCATGAGGCATACTGATACCTATAACTTACTTTGAAATGCATCCAAATATAAGATGGATAGATGGATGGCTAAATAAGCAATAAAGCAGAGATGGCAAAGGGTGAATAATAGAATCTAGGTGATGGGTACATGGGTGCTTACCGTATAATTCTTTCAACTTTTCTGTGTGCTTGAAATATTTATAAATAAAACGCAGGGGGAAAATCCCTAGGTTAGGTTTTGCTAATTCACCTATCCAGAGCAAAGAGGACTGGCACTGAGAAACCAAACTGCAGGCAACGTGAGCGAGGCAACCAGGACCCTCTTAAATCCTTGTTTTTGGCCCTTTGAAGGGGACCACGACCAGGGGCTGAAAGAGGGGTAGTCTAGTTGGGGGGCCCTTTCCCAAATGATTTTGGCTGGTAGGTGCTGTAGAAAATCTCTTCTCCCTCCAGTTTTTGCTAACTTCCAGCATCATCAAGTCTTCGTGCATTAAGTTCTGTCTGTTCCTTTAGGGTTTGTCTTTTGTATGTCCTGTGGCTCCAGGCAAAAGTAATAGAGACCACCTAAGATTGGTCTTCCAATAATTAAATTTCACATTTGATTACTGACTACAGGTTATTTGAAATACCACACACCAATGTGTTTTATTGTCCTTTTTTCTTCCAAGAAAGAAGTTTAACAGAAGTGTCAATGTATTGACAGAGAAACTTTCTGGTACACATGAGGTCTCCTGGGAAACAGAAAGGGCAGGAGCAGATCATCAGAAATGGTTACTGATGTAATTTTCCCTTTGTCACAGAACAGCACAACTTCACGTAGTTTGTAGGCCTTCTTTCCTGTTTGGCCAGAGCCTCCATCCCCTTCGTAATATTATCTTTTCATTATAGAGTCTCTAATTCTATTCCTGGTACTCATTTAATTATGTATTTCTCTTTTTCCCCCAGCTGGAACATCCTTAATCACAAGGTTCAATCTTTCAAAGATAATTATTTTTCTGGATCTTTTTAGCAGTAGGCTGTCATGTTAGCTAATTAGGTCATTTGCTTTCCAATTTTTAGTTTATTAACTACCTGTATAAGAAAAGCATCTTGGGCCAGGTGCAGTGGCTCATGACTGTAATCCCAGCACTTTGGGAGGCTGAGGTGAGAGGATCCCTTGAAGCCAGGAGTTTGAGACCAGCCTGCACAATGCCATGTCTCTACAAAAAATAAAAAAAAATAGGTGGGCATGGTGGCGCATGCCTGCAGTCCCAGCTACTCGGGAGACTGAGGCAGCAGGACCCCTTGAGCCAAGTTCAAGGTTGCAGGAAGCAGTGAGTCAGGAATCATGAAAGAAAGCCGGATAGTTTCCTAACAAACGGTCTTTCTGCTTTCTTGTGACCATTGGCTAATTGTTTTACTGTCTATATATATATATATATATATTTTTTTTTGAGACAGAGTCTCACTCTCTTGCCTGGGGCAAGTGCCATGGCATCAGCCTAGCTCACAGCAACCTCAAACTCCTGGGCTCGAGCAATCCTACTGTCTCAGCCTCCTGAGTAGCTGGGACTACAGGCATGCACCACCATGCCCGGCTAATTTTTTCTATATATATTTTTAGCTGTCCAATTAATTTCTTTCTATTTTTGGTAGAGACAGGGTCTCGCTCTTGCTCAGGCTGGTCTCGAACTCCTGAGCTCGGAACGATCCGCCCGCCTCGGCCTCCCGGAGTGCTAGGATTACAGGTGTGAGCCACTGCGCCCGGCCTTCCTGTCTATATTTTTAAGCTGACTACGGGAATACACTGCCACCAAAGTTTCTTTGAAATTTTAAAGAGTACACAAAAATAACAGGAGGCCACTGCACTCCAGCTTGGTTGACAGAGCGAAGCCTGTCTTAAAAAAAAAAAAAGCATCTTGTTAGGGAGGAGGCTGGATAACTATCATTTGGTTTGCACTAACTTTATGGTACTTCAAAACAAAAAACTTATGATTAAAAAGCAAACTGTGAGAAAGGAGCTTAAAAAAAAAGCACCCTTGCAAGAACAGTGTTAGAAAAAAAGCACCTTGTTATGGGACACCTATTGAGTTTGCTTATTCTCTTTGAGTTATTGATAATACTTGAATATATATTTGTATTATATATTTAAGAAATCGTAAGTCTTTAGTTCTTAAATCAGTAACACATTACTCTTTACAATTTTACCTTCTCAAACATGACTTATAACTTGCTTGGTTTTCTGTTTTGTTTCACTTAGATGTTACAGAGATAGAAGTACAATTTTTCTTCCTTAGAGTGAAAGCACTCTAAATTAGTGCCTTACAAACTTGAGCAGGCTTCAGAATCATTTGGCATGCTTGTTTAAAAGGCAGATTCTGGAAGTCATCCCTCATACAGGTGTAGTGGGAACATTTTGAGAAACACTGCCTGTAAGGAAGTAGGTATGTTACATAATTTTAATCTCACAGAAACAAAATGTGCTAACCAGAATATTTAGAACATGCTTTATTATTTACATTTTTGCTTAAATTATCACCTTATAGCGTTATTCCATAAATCAATCTGGAAAAAGTGAGACTTGATTCCACATGAAAGACGACCAAATCAGGCAGCATGAAAGAAAGCCTGACAGTTTCCTAACAGATGGTCTTCCTGCTTTCATGTGACCCTTGGCTAATTGCGTTTTCCTTTCTAAAATTTTAAGCTGATTGCCATTGAAGAGTTTCTTTGAAATCTTGAGTGCACAAATAACAGGAGGCCAGCACTTAAGAATTAGTGTAACTTTTTATTAAGATGGTATTGTTTTTATTGAAGAAATATATGAAAATGGTTAAATAAAACCAAATAGTTCCAAAAGTCTTAAAATGAAAACAACAGTCCCCTGTCAGTTTCTTTCCAGAGGCAAGTGCTTTACACCACCACTACGTTCACCTGCCCTTCATATTGTCCCCAAATAGTTACCAGATTTAGGGGTTAAGCAGTTATTCATTGTTGAGAAAAATAGCATATGATCCTTTTACTTCCTATCTTGTATTTTTTTTTTCCTTTTTCTTGGAATTAATGATTGCCTAACCACCCCCACTGCGCAGCCTTTTTTTTTTTTTTTACATTTGCCTTATCTTCAATGAACTTGTTTCCAAATGCCCCAAATCAATCAATAACCTATGATTATTATTTTTTTTAAGAGAATGGGGCCTCAGTATGGTGCCAAGGCTGGCCTGGAACTCTTCTGCTCAATCCTCTCACCTCAACCTCTCAAGTAGCTGGGACTACAGGCACTTGCCGCCATGCCCATATAACCTATAAATATTTATATAGTTTGTTTTCCAAGCCAGCTATATAGCTGGAATATTGCCTATGTTGGATCCTACTTCCTGGATCCCATGTCATCCTCTCTTTTGGTTTGTGTACTCCTTTCATTTTGCTGAAGAATTTCCTCCAGTAGCTTTTCAAAAAAGGCTATGTGGAGGTAACCCTTGAGCCCTTTGCTTGTCTAAAAATTTCTTTATTTTATCTCCACCCTTATTTGGCTCAATATAGATTTATCAGTTGAAAATAGATTTTTTTCTTAGAATTTTGAAGCATGGTTCCATTGTTTTCAGTTTCCTTTTATTCTTCTTCTCCTTTCCTTTCTTAAAGGCTTCTCAAACTCAGTAGGCCTAAAACCAAAATCAAACTCCATCAGAAAATCTCGCTACCTCCAATGTTAAAATATATCCTAAATCACGATTTCTCACTATGCCCAATCCTCTGGTCCAAACTACCATCATCCCACACCTGAACTTTTAATTGGTCATCCTGTTTCTGTATTTTTTAAATTAGAAAATATTTCAAATAAACCACGTGTGGCTTTATACTTTTTACTACATAAAAAGTATGAAGATCTTAAACACATAAACATATGGAATTGCATGACGTATTTAGCATTCACTGTTGTGTTGCAAACCAGCAGCTGCTTACTGAAAACACCTGGAACTCTCTAGCAGGTAACATGTGTTCAGCCCACAAACAGGGCAGGGAGTTAACAACCCTGGATAAGCCCCCACCAATGAGTGTTGTACTAATACTCCAGCTTTTGTCCCTCCATTTCCCAGGTATCTCAGCAGTATTGAGCTTATTAGCCAATAAGAACCTGCTCACTCATCTTGAACTGGCTTTCTTACCTTCCTGTTTCATTTTTCCACACCCCAATTGGTGCTTTCTGATATGACCTACCAAATAAACTGGTTTCACTGAAATTTCAGTCTTGGGATCTGCTTTGGGAGATACCCAATCCAAGACAGTAATATATTCATTTTCCTGTCACTGGACTTCCAAGCTGTTCTCAGTTTTTCAGTATTACAAACAAGGCTGTAACATTTGTCTACAAACTTCTGGATATACATGTAGGAGGTTTTCTCTCAGTATTTACCCAATGGAGGAATTGCTGAATTGAAGGGTATGTGCATCTTCATCTTTAATTAATATTGCCAACATTTTATAACTCTGAAAATGGCAAGGACTGGCGAGAATGCCACATGTGATGGGTGTGGAATGGCACCTCACTGTAGCAGGTGGTGGGGACTCAATCCTGGCTGCCAGGGAGAGGCACTGAGGTAGTTATAGTGAGAAATGTTTCACAAATGGTATTTGATACAGTCTAATTAAGAATAATGGGGAATAAAAACATGCTTAGAAATAATTATCCCTAGGTCTAAAGTCGACGAGTCTTTTCTTCTGATGTAAAAATGTATAATTTTTTTAGGGGGGGGGAACAACTTGAAATAAATCAGAAAACACCGAAGATATTAATCATTCTTTTCATATACTTCAAATTTGTACTTAATGCCTTTCTCCTCCTGGACATCAGAAAGAACACCTGGGTATCTATAAAAGAAAAATATGTATAATTATGTATCCATTAAAAACATAGTTTCCCTGATTCTCAACCAAAAGGCATCAATAGTGCATAAAGTAAATAAAATTCTCCTTCCTTTTTTTCTTTACAATGGTAAGCCACTTTTGTTAAGTTGGGTGATTATTGTGCAAATACACTACATATGCAAATGGTAAGAAAAAAATTACAAGCTACATAGAAAGAAAATGAAAAGTGTAATTTCTTCTCTTCTTTCTGATTCCTAATTCTCTCTGCTAACCACTGTTAGCAGCTTCTCTGGTATCTTTCTACTCTATCACTCAGCTAATATCAAATTTCTTTTTATTTTTTTGTAGAGACAGGGTCTCACTATGTTGCCCAGGCTGGTCTTGAACTCCTGGCCTTAGGCAATCCTCCCATCTTGGCCTCCCAAAGTGCTGAGATTATAGGCATGAGCCACTGTGCCCAGCCAAAATTTCTTAAGAACTTTTTGCAAGTCTTTTACTTGTATCACATTTCTTGTGGAAGCAAAAGAAAAATATAATCTTTAGCTGTTTAGAGCATAACTGAAATTATTAATATGTGTCCTGCACAGTAACAGATTCTCCATTTCTGTTTGATCAATGGACACCACACTGCTCTATTTCCCTAATGTGTGGCAGACTGCAATTCCTTTACCAGGATCACAGCATATCTGATCTTTCCTATTCCCTATCACTTAGGTCTGTGTTCTCTCCAGCTTCTCATTTAAAACCCAGCTTTCTCCACTGAGAACTGTTCTGACCACTCAAGCCTCCAATGAGTATTGCCATGTTGCCCCAAATCTTGGTGTACCTCCTCAGTATTGTGCAGGCTGCACCCTGGTATGCTCCAGGTGGTGGTTAGCAATATCCTCTTTAAATTGACTGCGCTTGACCTTAAATAGACTGGTTCTGCTGTGTGACACGTCTCTGAGCCTGTCTGTCAATAAAGTCTTCAAACTTGTAAAATAAACGGCATTGTGCCTACCAAGTGAAGTGTTCCACAAATGTTACTCATTAACATTATCGGTTTGTTTTGTCTGCCTATTTTATCAACTCAGTGTAGGCAGCGATAATACAGGAAAACTTTTTAATATCCACAATATCCAATATATTGCCGAGTAACAACAGGCATTAACCTTTTGGTTACTAATTAGAGATTATGCCATTTTGATAAAAAACATTAATTAGAGACACGAAGTAACAATAGCATAACAATGTTTAGGGAGACGAAAAAGATGATTTCTCCAGAATACATTTCAGAGGAAGAAGCAATATTTCTATTTACCAACCATTTTTTCAGCTATTTCTATTCTGTTTTAGTAGTAGTATAGCTTTTTGTTTTTTAAAGAAATGATTTTACTAGGCCAATTTTTAAACCATAATTTTAGAGTCTTCGGAATGAGTCACGAAAAGCAACATTTACATATTTTCTTTTGTGCAAAATTCTCAAGGTGTCAAGACTGTCAGCTAATAAGACAAAAGCAAAGTATCAAGTTATTTCTAAAACCGTGAATAACTTAAAAATCACTATGCTATTGGCTGGATATGATATGTAGCCATGGTATTCATGTTAATCTTCTCTGTGAAACTAAAATTTAATTCTGCTTAAATTTCATTTTTCTTTCCATAATATTCATTTATTCAGTCTGTTTTAATAATGATTAAAATTACCTCATAATCATGACTCCAAACTTTTCTAAAGTGCAAACTCTGCCTAAGAGCCATATTTGGACTCTGAGCTCAAGTCTACCAGGATTTAGAAATGCCACCTATATGTTATGAACCATCCAGAGTCCCCCTCTAGAATCTTTAATAGTTAAGGAAGCCAATGAATATGAATGGACATAAAATCTGAACTGACAAAGGACTACAAGAATAATCCAGAGATGATTTCATGGAAGGTCTAAGAAAGAGGTGAATAGAATCCTGAAGCAGTTACCCATAAAAAGCAAATCACAATTAATATCAAGACTCTGAGGAAGCACAGGCTCAGGAGCAAAGGGATGTACAGATAACATGGACAAGTATGCCAGCATCCTGGACAGAAGAGGAAACATTAGCCCATCTAAAACCTACTTCAAGCTGTCCATTGATAAGCGGCATCTGTCCCAGCTCTGAAGCCAAATGCTGCTTCCAAAGGCCTCTTTGGTCTTTATCTTCTTTGACTACATGGTCCCACACAAGGTTGTTAACTAGAAGGAAAAGCCTGTTTGGGGCTCATTACATAGAAAACGGCTGATATAAAACATCTGAGACCACTGGTTTGGGTGTGGCCCAGTGTCAAATAGTCTGAGATGGATTTCTTCCAGGCAAGATTAATGAGAGCAGAGCCTTAGAGGACAGGCTGGCAGGCTGCTGTCAAAAGAATAATTGCACAAACAATGATCTATAGGGGAAAAAGGGAGACACAAAGTAATACTACCTTCCTGTGTTAATACTAACTTCTGCTCTTAGACTTCCATCACTGTGACTTCATCTACATTCTAATTTTATTCTCCTTTTGTCTCACAGTAGTTTTTTCTTTCATCTTTATTTCATCATACTAGTACTTTTTCTTTTTTAACCAGAAAGTATGGTGTTAATAAAAGACACTGTGTTTGAACTGAAACCTGTATAAGCACAAGACGACTACCAACAGAGATAATGGGGGCCTAAACTAAGCGGGTAGCTGTGGGGAAGGGAGGGGAAGTAGAGAATGACCAAAGTTCATATATGGACAGTAAAGAACAATTCCAAGTTCCCCAATGTACAGAGATTTGGAGAGAAAGCAGCTCCAGAATTGAGCAATGTCACAGACCTCGGTGACAAAGTACATCTACTTTGTCTTGAGAGGTTTCCTTTTTCTCTACTTAATTAAAGACTGACCTAGGCCAGGTCTCCCCTTAGGGAATCCCTCCACACCATGTTAAAAGAGGCTGTTACGATGTTAGTACATGCCTAAACACCAGATGACCATCACATGCCACAATGGAGGAAAGAGTTTTTGTTTTTTCTTCTATAGCCTTGTTTAGAATGTCCATTTTGGGGCAATTTCCTTGTTCTTCTCTCAATCTACTCGCCATTAAAATCTTCCAAGACATTTAAAGTAGTACTGCAAATCCTTCACAAACTCTTCTGAAAAACAGAAGAAAGCACTTCCTAATGCATTCTGTGAGGCCAGTTTAGCCTGATTCCAAAGCCAGGTGAAGTCATTAAAAAAAAAAAAAAACTACCGACCAATAGAGCTTCTGAATATAAATGCAAAAGTCCTCAACTAAATACTAGCAAACTAAATCTAGCAACATATGAGAAGGATTATGCACCATTACCAAAGTGAAATTTATCCCAGAAATGCGAGATTTATTTAACATGAAAACCAATCACTGTAAAAGACCAGAATGATGGTACATTCAAATGTTAATCAGTGTGGAAGACAAAAAATCACACGATCATCTCAGTAGACTCAGAAAAAGCATGTCACAAAATGATAGAAATACTCAACAAACTAGAAATAGAAGGGATCCTCCTCAATGTGATAAAGGATGTGTATGACAAACCTACAGCTAACATTATCCTTAATGATGATAGAAAGCTTCCCCTGTAAGATCAGGAACAAGATAAATATGTCTGCTCTTGCCATCTTCTAGTCAACACTGTGCTGGAGGGTCTAGCCAAGGCAATTAGGCAAAGAAAAAAAAAATCCAGATTAGAAAGGAAGAAGTAAAATTATCTCTATTTGCAGATGACATTATACTATATACAGAAAATTATGAGGAACCTATTATAATTAGAATTACTAAATGAGCTCAGCAAGGTTGCAGGATAAAAGATCCACAAATAAAAATCACTTGCATTTCTATATACCAGCAATGAACAGTCTGAAGATAAAATTGAGAAAACAATACCATTTAAAATAGCATCAAAAGGAATAAAATATTCAAGAATAAACTTAACAAAGAAGCATAAAACATATACACTGAAAGCTATAAAACATTGCTGAAAGAAATTCAAAAGGACTTAAATAGAAAGACATCACATGTTCATGATTTGGAAGACTTAATATTGTTAATATGGCAATACTCTTCAGAGTGATCTACAGATATAATACAATCCCTGTCTGCTTTTTGGCAGAAATCGACAAGTTGATCATAAAGTTCACATGAAAATACAAGGGACCCAGAATAGCCAAAACAAATCTTGAAAAAGAAGGAAGTTGGAAGACTTGTACTTCCTGATTTCAAAAGTTAGTAGTCAAGATGGTGTGGGATGTACATATAGATCAATTGAATAGAACTGAGACTCCAGAAATAAACCCTCACATTCATGGTCAACTGATTTTCAACAAGGGTGCCAAAACAATAAAATGGGAGAAAACAGTCTTTTCAACAAATAGCGCTGGGACAACTACAAAAGAAGGAAGGTGGATCTCTTCCTTACATCATACATAAATCAACTCAAATGGATCATAGAGTTCTATGTAAGAGTTAAAAGTGTAAACTCTTTGAAGGAGACAGAGGAGTGAATCTTTTTGAGCTTGGATTAGGTAATGATATCATTAAAAAAGCGAAAAAGACAATCCAGATAATGAGAGAAAATCTTTGCAAATCATATAACTGAGAAGAGTCTCGCATCCAGAATATTCAAAGAACTCTTAAAACTCAAAAATAGAAAAATAACCAAATTTTAAAAATAGCCAAAGGATTTGAATAGATATTTCACCAAAGAAGATATATAAATGTTAATAAACACCTGAAAAGATGCTCTATGTCATTGATCACTAGGGAAATGCAAATCGAAACCATGAGATACTATTATACTTCACTCCCACTAGGATAGCTATAACCAAAAAGTGTTGAGGATGTGCAGAAATTATAACCTTCATTCACTGCTGGTAGGAATGTAAAAAAGGCACTGTCATGTTGGACAACAGTTCAGCAGTTCTTCAAAATGTGAACAGAGAGTCCACATGACACAGCAATTCTTCTAAATTATACCCAAGAGGAATGAAAACATACATCTACACAAAAAACTTGCACATGAATGAATGTTCACAGCAGCATAATAGCCAAAAAGTAGAAACAACCCCAATGTCCACCAACTGATGAATGGGTAAATAAAATGTGGTATATCCATACAATGGAATACTTTTTGGTAACATAAAGGAATTAAATACTGATACATATTACAAGATGGATAAACCTTGTCAACATTATGCTAAGTGAAAGGAGCCAATTTCAAAAAAGACCGTATTATATGATTGTGTTACTCTGCAAAGAGTTCTGATTGAGAGCAATATGATTTGGAAAGGTATTTAAGATGAAGCTGATTCACACAGTAATATATACTTGTTAGTAGTGAAGAGAAAAATAAGAAATGAAGGAGAGCAGAGATCAATATTCATATGAGAATCAGCAATCTAAGCAGAAGAGAAAATAAGGTATGACAAAGTAAAACAACTTATTTTTACAGAAATATATATGAAATTACTCAGTGTGATTTTTCTAAATAGTTATCTTTTGAGCCTAAGCAAATGCCTGTACTGTTTATATTAATAGTTATGATAATTTTCAGTTTTGTTTAGAGTTAAGAGCCCAAGAAAATCAGTCACTCCACTTGATGAAAGACTATTACTTTATAGAGTAATAGACCATTATTCTAAAACTTGGCCATCCATTTATTCAGACTTGGCTCTGAATGTTCCTTTAGGAGGCCTTTCAAAAACAAACCCACACTCAAAGAATAATGATTAGATAAAACTGAGAATATTTGCAAGAAAGTGCTAAAAGCTGCTCTAAAATTATTGATATAATTAATCTTTTACTTTTATCTCTATAGCCAACAGCTGAAAGGTGCTTTTAAGCTGAAATGCTGTGAGTTTTCAAAATCAGGCAGCCTCATGCTAAAGTCACAATTACATGGTAAAGCAAATGTAATCTCTTCGCTCCATCGCCACCTGCTACCACCTTAATCTAAGTCCCTTCATCATTCACCTGAACTATTCCAGCTACTGGGTATTACTAATTCACTCTTGTCTCCGTCCAGTCCATTCTCCATAAAGCAGCTAGAACAATGTCACTCTTTTCAGAACCCTCTAAACTTGCACTTGGTCTGACCCCTGCTGGCCTCCCCCTTGCTCACAATGCCCCTAGTGGCCGTCAGGCTCAGGGAACAGGCCAAGACTGTTCTTGCCTCTGGCCTCTGCACTAGCTATCTTCTTTTTTTTTTATTCCTGAGACAGTCTCACTCTGTTGCCAGGGCTAGAGTGCCATGGCCTGGTGTCAGCCTAGCTCACAGCAACCTCAAACTCCTGGGCTCAAGCAATCCTTCTGCCTCAGCCTCCCGAGTAGCTGGGACTACATGCATGCACTACCATGCCCGGCTTTTTTTTTTTTTTTAAATATATTTTTAGTTGTCCAGCTAATTTCTTTCTATTTTTAGTAGAGACGGGGTCTCACTCTTGCTCAGGCTGGTCTCGAACTCCTGAGCTCAAATGATCCTCCTGCCTTGGCCTTACACTAGCTATTTTTGATTCCTAGAATGTGCTTCCTGCTCTTTGCATGGCTGGCTTCTTGCTATTTAGATTGTAGCAAAGGCATCACTCTTCAGAAAAGACTTCTCAGACTACACAGTATCTACCACACCACAATTTTTCAGTTCGCCACACACACACTCTTCTGATGTCTATCTGTCATTTGCCACCCTTTCCCCGACTAGACAGAAGGTAATCTTCTGAGGAGTACCAATAGCAGCTGGCTGGCCTGGTAAACACGTTTCCTCAGTGCTTAGCACTGCATCTGACTCTCCTAGAGGGAAGTAATGACTACTCATCTAGATTTCAGTAAAACCATTAAAGCATGAACATTTCCAAGTCTGCTGAAGCAGATTTCCAAAAATTTATATAGAATTTGTCTATAAAACATACTGCTACTCTGAATTCAATCTAAAAAGACATGTTCTTTTCTGTAATTTGTAAGCAGGAAATCCAAAAGAGCTTCAGACTAATAACATTATACTTACTCTGAGAGAAGCTTGTATTTCTTCAAATCAATTTCTGGAAAAAATGTGTCACTTTCAAAGTCCTGCATGATCCTTGTCACAAACAGTTTAAGATGGCCTGGTTGATTCATGACTTCCTTTGAAAGAAAAAAAAAAAACAGCATCAATTTCCTTAATCTGTTTGAAAAGATACAGAAACTCTGAGATTCTTGTTTAATTAGTTTAAGTTTATACTATGTATTAAAGACATTCTTCTTACTACTAAAGCCTACCATTTAAATATCCTGTTCTTTAGTATGGGGCCCTGCAAAGTGTGCCTTAGTTATATTGTGAATGGTACTAACCATTATAAATAATTGTGAGACTGAGTTTAAATGTATTATGACCTCTAGTTTGCTTATAAGAACTCTTTTGAAATTTAAGCATTCAGTTTTGTTTCCCTTTGGCTGTTGTTTTAAAAGTTAAGAACTCCAAATTATCTAATTTGTTCATTTATTTATTATTTTTTTTATTTCAGCATATTATGGGGGTACAGATGTTTAGGTGACGTATGTTGCCCTTAGCCCCCCTCCCCGACTATTTTTATTTATTTTTTAAGACAGAGTCTCACCCTGTTGTCCCAGGTAGAGTGCAGTTGCATCATTATAGCTCACTACAATCTCCAACACCTGGGCTCAAGCGATCCTCCTGCCTCAACCTCCCAAGTAGCTGGGACCATAGCCTCTCACCACTGCACCCACCTAATTTTTTCCATTTTTGGTAGTGATGGAGCCTTACTCTTGCTCAGCCTGGTCTTGAATTCCTGAGCTCAAGCAATCCTCCCACCTTTGCCTCCCAGAGTGCTAGGATTACAGGAGTGAGCCACCTCGCCCGGCCAAGAACTCCAAATTATCTAGTTGTTCTTCACAGAAAAATCTACATATGTATACACGGATAAGACAGTACAATTTCACTTGACTATTGAAAACCCAAAGGACATATTTAGTACACGTACATAATATTTAATAATGTTTCGATTTCTCAGGAGATAATTACAATGCTAGTAGGAAGGTAATGTATTCTGCCTGTTGTTGCTAACAATTGTATTTGGCCATATATTGTAAATGATTTTCCTAATTACTGCCTATAGTACTGTTGATACTTTCTATAGAAAAACTGCCCTGGAATGAATATCTTAAAATTCTCATAAAAAGTATGACTCTTAATTGCAGCTTCAAGAAAGCAATAACTCTTCATCTTCAAATAGCTTATAGGGAAAAGAAAAAATATATCTACAAATACACACGTATATAAAATTCCAAGTATTTGTTATCCTTAGAATTCCAAATAAGGGCATAGAACAAATTTTACTTTTCATTTTTAATACTTTATCTTATATCAAATCATTTATTATCTTTGCTACAAATATTCTACCAATTCTTACTGTACCAACAATTAGGAAAACTAAATACAGTAGCCCTCTGTTATCTGCAGTTTAACATTCCACGGTTTCGGTTACCTGCAGTCAATCACAGTCCAAAAATGTTAAATGGAAAATTCTAGAAATAAACCTTTCATAAGACTTAAATTGCACACTGTTCTGAGTAGTGTGATGAAATCTGGAGCCATCCTGCTCGATCCTGTGTAGGACGTTAATCATGTTTTTGTCCAGAGTATCCACACTGTCTATGCTACTTGCCCCCTTGGTCATTTAGGAGCCACCTGGGTTATTACACTGACTGTGGCAGTAACGCAATGCCTGTGGTTCGAGGAAGTCTTATTTTACTTAACAATGGCGCCAAAGTGCAAGAGTACAGATGCTGTCATATTGCTGTAATTGTTCTATTTTATTATTGTTGTTAATCTCTTACTGTGCCTAATTCATAAATAAAACTTTATCATAGCTATGTATATATATAAAAAAATTATACATATATAGGGTTCAGTACTATCCACAGTTTCAAGCATCCACTGGGAGTTGTGGAATGTATCCCCCAAGGATAAGGGGGGACTACTGCAGGACTACCTACAGCAGCATTTGAAGTTCTGTATCAATGTTGATGGCACAAGGTAAACTTTCTCCAAAGGGCCAGGTGGTAAATATTGTAGGTTTTGAGGGCCAAAAACATCCATAGACAATACTAAACAAATGGGTGTGGCTGTGTTCCAATGAAACTTCACTTACAAAAATAGGCTGGTAGGCCTAATTTGGCCCAAAGGAAGATAAGCCTCAATGATCTACAAGCTGTAAATATATCACTTGAAGGTTCTACTTCCTTAGTATTTATCTACATACAGATTTACCAAATTATATAAATGCAATTAAGTACTCACATTGTTTAAAGAATACATTTTCAAGTGAATATGGTATCGAATCATCCAAAATGTGATGGTACTGAACAAAATAAATAACTTGTTTTCTTTGATCTTTTCATCCAAATATGAATTTCTTCTAAGAAAAATGTCCATTTCCCCATTACAAATGGGGAAAATAAGAGGTTGTAGAGACAGGAAGCTAAGAAACTGAGAGTTTTTATAATCCCATCTAGGATCCTGGCATATCTCTTCTTTCTAAAATAATTTTAGTGCATACATGTTACCACAAGTCCCAAAGGGTAGGAACTGATTTTTCTTCCTTTTCATAAATGCTAATCTTTCATTAATGTTTTAAAAGAGTCAAAGAATTCTATTTATTATCCTCAAAATTTTTTAAAGCTGGAAGTCATTTGGTATTAAAAAAAAAAAAAAAAACTTCTCTTTTACATACCATTTTTCCTTATGTTACAAAATCATGCAATCCTTCCCCTATGCCCTCACATTATATGAAAATGACAAAGTTTTCGGCTTTTAACAAATTCATATACATCTAGTTAGTGTCCATCAATTGAGAACCCACTCCCTTCCTCAGTAAGAGACTTTAGCCTGGAAGAAAAAGGGATAACTCAGTGTATCTAGGGCAAATCCAGGGAGTACAAGATAGTACAGTGCAAGTACCATTCTCAGGGAAGGATTGAGAATGGATATGAAATTGGAAATATCAACTATTTTGATTTGAAAATTGACTGGTATATGGGGAGGTGTTAGTCAAAGGATATGAAATTTGTTAGATAGGAGTAACTTCAAGAGATTTATTGTACAACACGGTGACTACAGCTAATAACAATGTATTGTATTCTTG
Source organism: Indri indri (assembly GCA_004363605.1). NCBI lineage: Eukaryota > Metazoa > Chordata > Mammalia > Primates > Indriidae > Indri > Indri indri. The sequence continues at coordinate 17,679 of RJWJ010016548.1, forward strand.
AAAAATTGCTGACAGTAGATTTTAACTGTTATCACCACAAAGAATAAGTGAGGTAATGCAAATGTTAATTAGCTTGATCTAGCCATTCTACAATGTATACATTTCAAAATATGTTGCACACAACAAATATATACAATTATTTGTCAATTAAAAAGATAAATAAAATAGACTGGTATAGAGTTAAGACATTTACTTTTGTGTTTTTACTTAGTTTGTATGATAGTATCAAACAATGAATAATTTAAATTGACAACATGTTTGATCTATAGTAGGGATAATGGGCTGCTTCCTATGTCTATGGCTTAATTTTTTTAAGGGTTGGACAATGGGTTATGCCCTGTCTCCTCCATCCTCCTTTAAATGGCAGGGAAGCTGAAACAAAGTAGGGTAGAACATTTCTTTACATTTACAGGTAACTTTACTTACCTTATAAACAGAACTGCCTCCCACTATCCAAACCATGTCTACTTTATTTGCTAATTCTGGTTGCTCAGTAAGTTTTAAGGCATCATCCAGACTTTTAGCAACAAAATGAGCTCCTTGTGGAGGTTCCCTGAGGTAAAAAAAAAAAGAAAAAGAAAAGAAAAAAAAGAATTACACATTTTTTTTTTTTTTTTTTTTACACAGAGTCTTGCTCGGTTGCCCGGGCTAGAGGTGCCATGGCCTCAGCCTAGCTTACAGCAACCTCAAACTCCTGGGCTCGAGCAATCCTCCTGCTTCAGCCTCCCGAGTAGCTGGGACTACAGGGATGCGTCACCATGCCCAACTAATTTTTTTTCTATATATTTTTAGTTGTCCAGCTAATTTCTTTTCTATTTTTTTAGCAGAGACAGGGTCTCACTCTTGCTCAGGCTGGTCTTAAACTCCTGAGCTCAAATGATCCACCTGCCTTGGCCTCCCAGAGTGCTAGGATTACAGGCGTGAGCTACCACACCTGGCCAAGAATTACACAGTTTTTGTAAAGCTCATCCATATTATTCAAATAATCTGGGTAGAAAACAGTGATTATAAAACTAAAATCATCATGAATATGAATCCTTTCAACAGAAAGCACTTAACATCAGTTTGGCTGATGACCAGTAATTCAACCTACATTTGTGCATCTATGGTTCACAATGAATCAAAAAACAAAACCATATGTGATACCTCATGATATCTCTGGTGGAAGACAGAACAGTAGTTGTCTGTGGAGGGGAGGGATAAAAATTACCTGGGACAGAGCATCAGGGAAGTTTCTGGGGGTGAAAGTAATATTCTGTATTTTTAACAGGGCTTGGGTTACACAGGTGTGTGTATTTGTGAAAACTTAGCAAATGTACACGTAAGACTTGTGTATCTCATTATGTCATATTTACTTCAAAAGAAATAACTGTAAAGAATCATTGAATTCCAGTTAACAATATGAATGGTGAAGTATTAGGGGGAAGTATACTAATGTCTGCAGTTTATTTTGAAATGCACAGACAAATAAGATGGATGACTAGATATGTGATGAAGCCAGCACAGTAAAATGTTAATGGTAGAATCTAGGTGGCGTGTATACAACTGTTTACTGTCAAGTTTTTTTTGTACGTTAAAAAATTTTCATGAGAGGGTATTAGAAAAAGTCTGAATGACTGCAGAAAAGTTTGGAATGACACTCAGAGTGTTAATATGTGGTTATCTTTGGAAGTGGGGAAAGGATTTTTACATTTCAAACAATACAGAAATGGGTGAAGTATTAAAAAATGAGCTTGTTATTAGTTATGTCATTAAAAATCCAAAAGGGAAAAAGTTAATTAATTTCAACGTTTACGTTGACTAGCTGAATCTCTCCCAACCTCCAAAACTTTTTCTTTCAGGGGAGGGGAGGATGAGAGTTGCTCTTCCCTTTATAAATGAGGAAACACGTAGAACTAGGCTTTCATAGTAACTACATGCAGAACAGAAATTATAATTCAATGTCAAGTTCTTAGCCTGGTGCTTTAAAAAGATTATATAACTGCCTTTAAACCAGTAGTTATAACAATGATTAATCAAGAACTAATGTGGACTATTCATTCTCTTGGTTCCCTCCTCCCTTTCCTCCTTTTATATACTTTACTTATTTCACTCTTCGTAATTTTTATAAGAGCAAAGAATATACTTTGTTTCAGGCTGGAAAAAGACATGGAGGCCAGGGAGAAGTTAAATGAGCCAAGGCATCTTCTAAGGTATCAGGGAAGTTGCAGGTTGGACTGGGCTGTTCTTGGAGAGAATTGAATCTAAAAGATACAAAGATTTGGAGTTGGGGGAGAAGACAGTCTAGTTAACAAAGTCTAGGATGACCAAAACAGAGTTATGGCAGTTTTAGCAATTGTGGATGTTAAAGTCAGAATTGAGGACAGGAAACAGAATAGAATGGAAAATGGCGATTAAGGAACTGAAATGTGAGGAGAATTGGAAGAGGTATCCTAGAACTTGGTGGATAATAGCAGCATGACTTAGAAAGTGATAAACAGTTGGTGTGGACTTTAAAGCAAGGGGGCAATAATTTTTAAATATTGTGGAACAGTGTCTTGAAAATGGCTCATGGGATTAGGTGAAGACTACTTCCTTGCCCTTTTGTAGTGAGTCTGGAAAAGAAAACAAAGAAAAGGTTAAAGATTTGTTTTAGATTTAAGTTACAGCAAAGAATGGCATGGAGGAAATGCTTCAGCAGAATGTTATTTAGTAGTTTAGAAATAAGTTTCACAGGAACACTGGACCCCGAGATGAGTAAAAAAGAATGAGCAAAAATTTGAGCTAATGTTTGAGAGTTCATCAGCCCCTTCACAGCACAAATCCTAGGTCGGGCGCGGTGGCTCATGCCTGTAATCCTAGCATTTTGGGAGACTGAGGCAGGAGGATGGCTTGAGGTCAGGAGTTCAAAACCACCATGAACAAGAGTAAGACCCCTGTCTCTGCAAAAAATAGAAAAAAAAACTAGCTGGGTATGGTGGTCCATACCTGTAGTCCCAGCTACTTGGGAGGCTGAGTGAGGTAGGAGGATCACTTGAGCCCAGGAGTTGACAGTTGCAGTGAGCTATTATGACACCACTGCACTCTAGCCTGGGTGACAGAGACAGAGTGAGACTTTGAGCTAGGTGTGATCTAGTGCTGCTGGAACTGGGGTGTGAGAGGGATGTGCATTCTCCACCTGCTGACCCACGCTGTGGCTATGAAGGATGCCCCCACCCTCTACAGTGGCAAGGCCTCAGCATGGCTGCTACCACCCCTCATCTAAGCACTCTACCTTGGTCTACCCACCATGGCTGGTGCCTGCTCTCACCATTGGGAGACCTGAGAACAAGCCCATCCAGTACAGCTTCACCCCTCACTCCCGAGATGGAGCACATAGCCCAGGATCCTGGGGATTGCTCACTCCAATCCAGCACTTTGGGCACCTAAGCACTGCACCCAAGGGGCTGTTGTTGGGATTAAACTTCTGGCTGCTACCACCTCAGCTGGAATCTACCTGCAAGAACCACCTGTGGATCTGGAGAAGGGCCCACCCAGCCCAATGCAGGCAATGCCAACATTGACACACACCACTTGGGACCCAGATAATTGGCCTGCCACTGCTACTGGTATGCCATGCCAGCTGCCCAGGGGCCTGAGAAACTGCTTACACAGGTGAGAGTGTACATCACCCCAGGACGCAAAGACAGGCATGTTCAACCCAACGCTGCCTGCACTGGGGCCTGAAGACTGGGCCACCTGGCATCCCAATTCCCAGCACAAGTTTATCATGGCCTCCAATAAGAACCGCATACTAACCCACTGAGGAAGTCACAGATACTACTAATGTTGTTTATAGCTAAAGAAATCATACAGAGACTACTATACACACCCAGAATCAAAGCCAAAGTATCCTACCCAACAAACACCATACATACATTGTCAGGAAAAAGTCCTTCCCTATGAAAGTAAATTTAAAAATAAGAAATGATTATTATCACTTTTGAAATAATCCAGTCAGACAAAAATAAAAAAGAATTTAAAAGAGTGAGTAAAGCCTTCATGCCATCTGGGACAACATAAAGCAAATGAATATTTGAATTAGTGGTATCCCTGAGGGCAAAGGAACAGAGAAAGAATTAGAAAACCTATTTAACAAATATATGAAAACTTCAAGTCTAGCAGGAGACTTAGACATTCACCAATGTGACAGGAACAAAGCGTCACATATCAGTAATAACCTTGACCATACATGTATTAAATTCTCCACTTAAAAGATATAAAGGGGTTGAATGGATGAAACAACACAATCCAAATATATGCCGCTTACAAGAAATTTACCTTACCAGTAAAGACACATAGACTGAAAGTAAAGGGATGGAATAAGATGTTCCATGCAAATGTAAACCAAAAGTGAACAGGACTGAGATAAAACAGACTAAGTCTAGAAAAGCAAAAACCAAAAACAAAACAAATAAAAAAACAAAATAAACAAACAAAAAAGACAAAGAAGGTTGTTATATAATGACAAAGGGATCAATCTAGCAAGAGGATATAACAATTCTAAATCTATATGTACCCAACACTGGAGCACCCAGATTCATAAAACAAGTATTACTAGATCTAAAGAAAGAGATAGACTGCAAAACAATGACAGTGGTGGACTTCAATATTTTACTCTCAGCTGGAGGTCCTAGCCAGAGCAATCATGCAAGAGAAAGAAAGAAAGGGCATCCAAATCTTGAAAGAGGAGGTTGAACTATCTCCCTCGGCCACTGATATGATCTTAAATCTAGAAAACTCTAAAGACCCACCAAAAGACTCCTAGAATCGATAAATAAATTCAGTAAAATTTCAGGTTACAAAATTAATGTACATAAGTCAGTAGAATTTCTATACAGTAATAGCAGTCAAGCTGAGGGTCAAATCAAGAACTCAGTATCATTTACAATAGCTGCAAAAATAAATAAATAAAATACCTAGTAATATACTTAACCAAGGAGGTAAAACATCTCTATAATGAGCACTATAAAACACTGATAAAAGAAATCATAGATGACACAAATGAATGGAAAAATATCACATGCTTATGGATTACAAGAATCAACGTTGTTAAAATGTCCATACTGCCCAAAGTTGTTTACAGATTCAACATAATTCCCTTTAAAATACCAATGTCATTTTTCACAGATCCAGAAAAAATAATCCTAAACTGCATATGGAACAAAAAGAGCCCAAATAGCCAAAGCAATCCTGAGCAAAAAGAACAAAGCTGGAGGCATCACATCACCTGACTTTAAGTTATACTACAAGGCTATAGAAACCAAAACAGCGTGGTACTGGTATGTGAAAAAATACTCAATATAACTAATCAAAAAATGTAAATCAAAACCACAATGAGACAGATATTATCTCACCCCAATCAGAATGGCTGTTATTAAAAAGACAAAGAATAACAGGCGTTGGTGATACTGCGGAGAAATGGGAGCTCTTAAACATTGTTAGTGGGAATGTAAACTAGTACAGCCACTATGGAAAACTGTATGGAGATACCCTAGAAAACGAAAAATAGAATTAAGGTTTGATCTAGCAATCCAACTACTGGGTATTTACCCAAAGGAAAAGAAATCAGCATGAAAGGGATACCTACAATCCCATGTTTAATGCTGAACCATTCACAATAGCAAAGATACGGAATCAACCTGAGTGTTCATCAGCGGATGAATGGATAAAGAAAACGTGGTAAATATATACAATGGAATACTACTCAGCCACAGAAAACAATGAAATCCTGCATTTACAGCAACATGGATGGAACTGGAAATTATTATCTTAAGTGAAAGAAGCCAGGCACAAGACCAATATTGCATGTTCACATGTCCATGTGGGAACTAAAAAATTTGATCACCTGGGGGTAGAGTGGAAAAATAGGTAACAGAGACTGACACTGGGAAGAGTAAATGGAAGGAAGCGGGGAGGATGAGGAGATATGGGATAAAAGGTAAAACATACAGTCAGATAGAAGGAATAAATACAATGTTTGTTAGCAGAGTAGAGTGACTATACTTAACAAAAATGTATTGTACTTGGGTAATGGATACATTAAATCCCCTGACTTAATCACAATGTATTATATACATGCAACAAAATTTCTCATGTACCCCATAAATTTGTACAAATAAAAAAACACACTCATGTTTCATGGGAGGTCAAAATACCAAAATAGGAGTTTGGAATAAGTTTCTCATGGGTGACTTTGAGCTATTCAAAACTTCTGTGGAGGAGGTAACTGTAGATGTAGTGGAAACAACAAGAGAACTAGAATTAGAAGTGGAGCCTGAAGATGTGACTGAATTGCTACAATCTCATGATAAAATTTTAAGGGATGAGAAGCTGCTTCTTATGGATGAGCAAAGAAAGTGGTTTTTTGAGATGGAATCTACTCCTCTTGAAGATACTGTGGTCATTGATGAAATGACAACAAAGGGTTTGGAATATCACAGAAACTTAGTTGATAAAGCAGAGCCAAGGTTTGAGACAATTGACTCCCATTTTGAAAGAACTTCTGTTGTTGGTAAAATGCTATCAAATAGCATTGCATGCTACATAGATATCTTTGGTGAAAGGTAGAGTTAATCAATGCGGCAAACTTCACTGTTGTCTTGTTTAAAGAAATTGCCACAGCCACCCCAACCTTCAGCAACCACCAACTTGATCAATCAGCAGCCATCAACACTGAGGTAAGATCCCCCACCAGCCAAAAGATTATGAATCCCCGAAGACTCAGATGATTGTTAACATTTTTAGGCAATAAAGTATTTTTTCATTAAGGTATGCAGTTTTTTTTTTAGACAAAATGCTATTGCACACCTAACAGACTATAGCATAAACTTTTATATGTACTGGGAAGCCAAAAATTTGTGCGACTACCTTTACTTTGATGAATAGATAAAATATACAGTCATGTACCCCCCAAAAATCATGATGGCAGAGAAAGAGCTCAGAAGTGGCCACAAAGTATGAAAAGACATACAATGCAGATGTGCAGAGGATGCTATAGGAGAACAGAAGGGTAGGTTGATGAAAGAGCTCTTCATGGCATGATTCCTTAGCTGAGTGTCAAAGGAGAAAAATATGTGCACAAGCACAGACACGACACACTACTATAGAATTGTTGAAGGTTATACTAAATTATTTACCACAAGAAAGCTCTGAGAAAGTTGAAGGTAGAAGAAAAGTAACCTGCGGTGAGATTTAAAATACTAGGGTGGGACAAAGGAACAAAGTGCCAAAGACAGAAAAAAACAGAATGTAGAATACAGTGGGGGAGAGGAGAGAGTTGATTTAGGTAGGAGGAGATTTCTGTCTCAAGATCACAAGAATAAATTGATATGTTCAGGTGAAAAGAGATCAGTGTTTCAATGTGACCTTATGAATGTTAATATTTTCTATAAGCTGTAAAGTTGATGGAGGCTGGGTGTAGAACTGATATCTGTACCTTTCTGTGTGCCAGAAACTTTATATACAAAATTGCAGTGAATCTTCAAAATCACCCTAAGAAGTTGTCATTATTAATCCCATTTAGTAGGTAAGGAAATTGAGGTTCACCAAGACTTACTTGTAACCTGCCAAATGCCACAAAGTTACTAGATGCCACTGCACATGTAAGAAGCCAGGTCAGTCAGTGTTTGCTATACTAAGTGTGTGAGTGGTGGGTAAGAAGAGTAGGTATTAATCACTGTGGAGAACATGACAGTGAGATCATAAAAATTATTACACCATGAAATTTAGTTAACTTTCATGGATTGGAGACTATAACATATCATATGGAGACAATTAGGGATTTTCTAAAGATGGGGTCAAGGCTACAGCACTGCACTAAAACTTCTTTATTTAATTTTTGGTTCCAAAGACTTTAAAACCACTTTACTGAAATATAAACCACACATCATACCATTCACCCTCTTAAGTGTACAATTCAGTGATTTGTAGTATATTCATTTCTAGCATATTCTTAGCATATACTGGTACTCAGTATATGTGTGGCACTGACCAGCAAGTAGGGAAGGACAAAAAAATGAACTCTGATATTTTTTACTAACTGGTGTCACTACTTTCCTGGCATGCTTAATAATAAAGACTTTAAATTTTCTCAGCTTAAAAAAAAAAAAAAAGCGAAATACACCAACAAATGTTATATATAAGAAGTAACCAAATCCAATTACATGCACCACAGGGGGCGTCATAATGAAGAAATTACACTCACCATTTGAGGAGGAATGCTGGCTCAACTGAACATCTCCCCCACTGAGATTTCTTTATGTTTGTTTTAGCTCAAGCTAGCCATAAATAAACAAGTAGTATTCAAAAATGTTATTAAAGAGTGTCTGGGAATGGCAATATAGTCTGTGAATCTCAATTCTACCAAAGGAAGAAGATAATCAGAATATCTTAGCAACCAGGAGAAAGAATAGCATGAAGATGGAAGCAGATGGCAAGATGCACATGGACATATTCCCCATCACCCGGAGGCAATCAATGCAAATATTCTGATACACTTTCTTCTAGGTTTTTACCTATGCCATTCCAGGAGGAATTTGTGAGAAAATCTATGTAAGCCTGAATCCCCTTAGCAGATAAGCTGTGTAATGTTTTTTCTTTCCCATGGTGTTAACCTGGCTAGGCTACAGTCCCTATCCCCCCAGCCCTCTTAGTCAGACACTAATCTAGGTGTTGCTGCAAGAGTATTTTGTAGATGTGATTACATCTACGATTCATTGACTTTAATCTGGGTGAGCCTGATTCAATCAGTTGAAAGGCCTTAAGAGGTGAGTTGAGGGTTCCCTGAAGAAAAGATTTCCCCTGTGTAGCTTTAGCTCCTGCTGAAGAGTTCCAGCCTGCCCTTCTTGATGGCCTTCCCTACAGATTTTTGGACTCACCTAGCCAGCCCCTGCAATGGCATAGGCCAATTCCTTGCAATAAAACTCTTTAATATATATACATATACAAATATCTTTTACTAGGTTTGCTTCTCTGGTTGAACACTCATTAATATACATACATGGGAAAGGAATATTATGAACATTGTTCTCAAGCAAGTAGTGCCCTAGGATACCGCATTTTTTTTTTTTGGTGATTACATTATCAATTTAAGAAAGGGTGATTAACATTCCAGGCCCTGAACTTTCCCTTGGGTCCAATTTTGGTCAAAGCCCTCCTCCTAAAAGAAAAACCTCCTAAGGTTCAGGTTCTAACCCACTAAAACAACAAAAATAAACAAAATAGAAATCAGAATATATCACACATGGAGTACATAACATGGAAGCCACAGTAAACGTCAAACCACTCGAATTGACTTCTTAGGCAATCTTAATGTGATTATCCCTCCACCTCCGAGCCCCCTAGGCATTTCCAGGTATCAGGAACTATCTACTGCAATGTTAGATTGGAGGGCAGGAAAATTCTTAGCATAGGCCATCTGGAGACACCCCCTCCTTCCCACGATCCCTAGGACCATTTCAATACTTTGAAATTTTTTTACCTTCAGACACTGGGTAATGAACAGAAGTACAAAGTATTATTTGGGTATTGTAGCTAACTAGGCATAAGATCATGACCTGTTTCAGCCCATCATAAAATTCACGTCTTTTTACATTTAGGGGTGGATCCAAGGGGGATTGTCACTTAATTTTAGCAAGTCCCAAAACATAGGTATTTTGATTTTATGTGAAACTACGAAAAAGTTATTTATGTTACAGTACTTACTTGAGCTCTCTACTAAGAACTACATTAATTCTGTCCTTTAAAGGTCGATTCTTTTCAGGAATGGAGAACCAGGTCTTCCTACCCATAATCACCAGATTCTGTTTACCTATAAAATTACACAGAAAGGGTAAGTATATTTTGAGGCTATATATATTTTTTCATATATTTATATATAGCAGGTCTTCAAATAACATTGTTTCACTCCACATGGTTTTGTAATAACGTTGATGAGAAAAATAATTGATTCCTGGCTGGGGCCGCTGTCTGCGTGGAGTTTGCACATTGTCCCCATGTTTGTGTGGGTTTTCTCCAGGTACCCTGGTTTCCTCCCACATCCCAAAGATGAGCGCGTTAGGTGAATTAGAGTGTTAAACTGTCCCTGTCTGAGTGTGGGTAGGTGTGTGTGTGTGAGTGTACCCTGAACTGCTGGGATAGGTACTGGCTACCCACAATCCTGAAATGGAATAAGTCAGTAAATTATTATCTTACTGTTTTTTATTAATCTTTCTTAAATGTATGTATAGCTCACATTTTTTTCAATATGTAATATTAGAAGTGTTGGGGGTCTGTTTTTAGAAGTTTGGTGATGTTTTTGTGATAAGAAATATGCCACAGGAACTTAACTCTTCTTTATATCAATTAGCCTACGGAAAAATGGTTTCATTATATTAATACATTACTTCGCTTAAAGTCACAGTTTCCAAGGACCCATCCATGAGGTTAAGTGAATACTTACTGTATATATGTGCATAGATATGATCGTCATTTTGGCAACTACCGGATCTCCTTTAAAAAAATTAAACCTTAAAAGATTTTTACCAAAATTCACATTTATCACTCATCAACTAAATATAAGTATTTTTTGGCTTTATCCAATTTATATCCAATATTTAGTTTTAATCAATTGCAATCATGTAATTAGTCACCAGATTCTCTGCCAGTGACCTAAGTGACAAATACAAGGGTCTTGTATCTGTCCCATTAAACTTATGTATCATCTGCTCCTTTCTGTTTCCGTTTTCTCTGCCATTCTACTTCTTGTGACCATAAATACACATATCTTAGGTTTTAAATGGGGTATCCCTCCACACCCATATTCTTTTCCTCGGTTATCCCCTTCTCTCCAATGGTTCAATTCGCCTAGTTCCCTGTACTTGAAATTATCCTTGATGTCCTACAGGTGCCTTGTCATTACAATTGCACACTGTTCTCTACTCCTTTATTCTCTATGCCATCCAAACTCTCAAACAGAAAATCAGAGAGTTCATCTTTGATGCTTTTGTGCATCACTTTTAAATTCCGGATGTTCTAAATTGAGTATCATGTAATCGTTTTAAAAATTTTCATCCTCTCTTCTCCACTGCTCTCGTTCAGGCCTTATCTCTTCCAGCAGCTGTTCCAAAGGCCTCTTCTTGTCTCCTTTGGGAGCGCTAACCTCCACCGAAGCCTCTACCCAGTTGCCAATTTAGCCCAATACCTAAATTGTGTGCCTGCGTTAACATAAGGATTCAAAGAAATATTAAAAAAAAAAAAAAAAGAAGAAGGCCGGGCGTGGTGGCTCACGCCTGTAATCCTAGCACTCTGGAAGGCCGAGGCGGGTGGATCCCTCAAGGTCAGGAGTTCGAGACCAGCGTGACCAAGAGACCCCCGTCTCTACTAAAAAATAGAAAGAAATGACCTGGACGACTAAAAATATATATATATACATATAGAAAAAATTAGCCGGGCATCGTGGCACATGCCTGTGGTCCCAGCTACTTGGGAGGCTGAGGCGGGAGGACTGCTTGAGCCCAGGAGTTTGAGGTTGCTGTGAGCTAAGCTGACGCCACGGCACTCACTGTAGCCCTGGCAACAGAGTGAGACTCTGTCTCAAAAAAAAAAACAAAAAGAATGGTTAATGAACCTTGGGAACCGCATACAGATCAACAGTAAGAGCAAAAGTTCCAGATTAACATGGAAAACTTTCTATTCTAATAACATTTGCATTGGTAAGCTTCATCAAACAAGACGCTTCGCGCACCTCAATTACTTAAAAATTCCACATTACCTTCTACTGAAGAGGTTGTGGTCATTTTTTGGAAATACTTGAATTCATTCCTACAAGTTAGAGAAACACAGGGTTACTCAGAACATTATTCATGGACTCGATCTCTAATGCGCCTAACGGTGCCCTGCGGGTTGGGACGGGGGTGTTCCTCCAGGGCTGGGACTTTGCTCTAGTACAGGGCGCCAAGGAGCAAAGGCCTCGCGCGTTAGCAGGATCCGGACCAAAGTCAACAACTTGGCCTCCCGCGCTCCAGAGGCGGACGCCAGCCCGCGCCCACCCACTCCTGCGGCTCAGGTGGCAGGTCCGGCCCCCTCCTCCCGCGGCGAGTTGGTCCGCTGCACCCCAGCCCAAGTGCCCCCATCAAGGGGAGCCTGCGCCAGCCTCCGCCTTCCACCGGCCCGGAACCTACCTGAGTGGGGGCCAGGGCAGGTCCCCGTTCTTGCCAATGCCCATGTTCTGGGACACAGCGACGATGCAGTTCAGCGTACGAACCATGGCGGAACCAGCAAACACCACCGAGCTCACTCGCGCCTCTCAGAAGCCGGACCAAGATTGGCGCGAAACTGCGGCCACCACGCCCCCTCAGCCCCATTTGTGCAGGCGAGGCCCCGCCCCCCGCCCCAGCGCACGGCAAGGGTCGCGGCGTGCTCGCGCCCGCAGACGCCCGGGAACTGCGGCCACGGGCTCGCGCTCCCGGCTGGGCCCTGCCCTGGGGCTGCCACTCTCTGCCTAGCGATGTCTCGCCGGAAGCCTGCGTCGGGCGGCCTCGCTGCCCCCGGCGCAGCCCCTGCGGGGCAAGCGATTTTGAGCCGATTTTTCCAGTCTACGGGAAGCCTGAAATCCACTTCCTCCCCCACGGGTGCAGCCGACAAGGCGGACTCTGGCTCCGCAGCGCCCCCAGCGTCCACTTTCCCGCCCCAGTTGCTGCCGCACGTGGTGGGTTGTGTCTAGGTCGGGCGGGGCCCTCGGGGAAAGGGGGCGGGGCGGGGCTTGTGTGTGTGGCGGGAGGATCCGCGAGATGGGGCTGGAAGAGAAGTGGGCGGGGCCGGGGAAGGAGAGAATGGGAGAAGCACAGCTGGGTCTTTACACCAGATGTGGGTCAAAGGTTTTATTACCTCTGTGGCAATAGACTTGAGGCCAACGTCACACAGGTATTTACTGGCAGCCCTGAGGCGGGGATTCAGGTCTTCGGACTCCCATTCTGATGAGAGGAGGGAAACTGTGGGCAAGGGATGCATCTTTTAACCGCCATCGTCCCTCTTTTCTCTGGATTGATGGTTTAAGAGTTTTACTGTTTTTTTGTTTTGTTTTTGTTTTTGTTTTTTTGAGACAGAATCTCGCTCTGTCGCCCCGGGTAGAGTGCCGTGGCGTCAGCCTAGCTCACAGCAACCTCAAACTCCTGGGCTTAAGCGATCCTCCTGCCTCAGCCTCCTAAGTAGCTGGGACTACAGGCATGCCCCACCATGCCTGGCTAATTTTTTCTATATATTTTTAGTTGTCAGATTAATTTCTTTCTATTTTTAGTAGAGACGGGGTCTCGCTCTTGCTCAGGCTGCTTTCGAACTCCTGAGCTCAAACAATCCACCCGCCTCGGCCTGCCAGAGTGCTAGGATTACAGGCGTGAGCCACCATGCCCAGCCCACCAGTCGCTCTTTTTTTTTTTTTAAACTAGGGATACTGCCACGAGAAAGCCTAAGGGTGAGCTCTTACTGGGATTCCCTGCCCAGTATTCTCAAACTGAGGTTGTGGAAGGGGATTACAGATTGCCTTTTAGTCACCTAATGCAGGTGACGGATTGACTGCTTCAAAATCTTGTTGCCATCACTTGTATTTCTTCCCTAAAGTGATTGTTTCTCTTCTGTCTTTGTTTTTTTCGGGTGACCTACATTTTCATGAATTCACCAAGATTTTATTTTGCAACCATCATTTAGAGGGTATTTGGTGAAGGACTTAAGTAAGTTTTTTGGTAGGTTTCCTGACAACAAAAAACCCATAATCTTGTTGCATCTTCAGTGGTGCATAGCCCTTTACACAGGAAACAGTTAAATTACAGTTAACATTTTAAAAATGATAGTGTTCTTTTATTATCTATCTTTTCTCTCTAATTGTGCCTTTGCTAAGTAGATAGTTATGTTTTAGATGTATTTTATTTATCATATGTAAGTAGAGTTATTCAAATTCTATCATTTGAGATAGCTGAAAGCTGACTGAGTAAAGAAAGGTAGCAAACTTGGTTTCAATTAGTTCTAAAAAGGCTTGAAGTACTGAGGCTGTGACCTCCATGTCATCAGAGTCTCCATTTTCTCTTTGATGAAGGTAAAAACAATTCACCCTTAGACCTTTCCAGAGCTAAAATTAGATGAGTCTGTGAAGGGTGGATGGCAAGGAACTTGCTGTCATTCAGATGTAAGGTTTAAATTATTTAACATACATCAAGCCTTCTCAGAATAGAGATAACACATCATTTTCTAACTTTTCTGATACAGGCTGCAGAAATTGACAGAAGTAAAAAGAGACCACTGGAAAATGATGGACCTGTTAAAAAGAAAGCAAAGAAAGTCCAAGAAAAGGAAGGAGGAAGTGATTTGGTAATGTCTGGCAAACCTGGTGAGTGCTGGGCAATGATTCTTCCTTCTCACCAGTCATGGCTCTGATGTTCTTGAATTCTCCAGAGGGCAGAGGAGATTGTTGGAGAGTTGTGTCTTTTTTCTTTGCAGAGAAAGGTCCCTATTGTGCCTGAGAATAGTGGTCCTTGTATACGTGGTGGTGCTGTGTGTAGGAGGTTAGGTGGATGGTAGAGCTGGAGTTCTGTAATTTAGCTAGAGTTCTCCCAACTTTCTCTTTTTTTCCTCTAGCTATTTTTGTTCTGATTATATTAATAAAAGTAAGCATTCTTGATATAAAAATTTCGAACAGTACAGAAATTTGGAAGGTAGACAGTAAAAGATCCCAAAACCCCTCTCCTTCAGCAGGCCTACTGCTAATTGTTTGAGGCTCTGTATGTTCTTCCAGATTTTTCTGTTTATACCCATATATGTGTGGACACTCATAGACCCACAAATTAGTTTAATATGAAAATAATTATATTTTACAGGTTGTATTATACTATATATAGTAATTAGCAACCATTTTCACTTAACAGGACATTTTGAACAATTTTTAATGTATCAGGACATATAGATCTGCCCCCTCCCCTTTTTTTTTTTTTTTTTTTTTGCATGGAGCTGCTCTTTCTGTATGCTAAAAGGCACTGAATAAAAACAGCATTCTTGAGTTTCTGGACTTCTAGAGGTGTGTTGAGTATAGATGGTTGAGCAGACTTTTCTCTAGTTTTTGGCTTTGGAGAATTTGTGATAAAGGAAGATAGGAAATCTCTCTTTCTTCATTATCCCTAGGAAACTAGGTAAAGAGAATGAGACAAAGGAAAAAAAAGGTCCCAATTTAGTGGGCCTCTCCTGTCTTTGTTTTTTTGAGGATGACCTTTATTTTTGTGAATTCACCAAGATTTTGTTTTGTCCCCCTCATTTAGAGGGTATTTGGTGAAGGACTTAAGTAAGTTTTTGGCAGGTTTCTGTCTGTCCACTGGAGATATGTGTAAGGTATCTATCCTTTCATAAAAGGTGAAATTTGGATTTAGGATCAACATGACAGCCTTAGTATGAAGTAACTACAGGAATGGAGATGTATGGCTGAGGAGAAAAATAAATCTGACAATACCTCCCTCCTCTTTCTTTCTGAAGTGGGCGTGAAAGGAAGCAGAATTTGCCATGTGCTAATGTTGCATCTCAGGGTCTTTTTACCTTTGTTTGCTTCATTGCTCTGCACAGACCTGTTCTTGAGGTCTACAAGTAGTGAATGAGCACCCGCTATTTTAAAAACTCTGTCATTGTTTTAGAACTTTTTTTGTAGTTCATTTATTCTTCCCAAGAACCCTTGTTGTCCTCCTTGTATAGAGGAAGAGGTGAGTGATACATGAAGAGAATTAAGAGTTACCACAGTTAACTAACTTAACCAAGGCCACACAGGACAGTGCAGATTGAAAGTTGTTGAAATAAGAGAACAGACTTGAAACATTTTCAAATCAGATTACAGGTGGCACTCAGGAAGAAGGGAGAGGAGCACCCACTAGTTGTAAGCTGGGTAACTGCTACACCTCAGTTTTTTTAAAAAATAGCAATTGTTAAGATGCAGTTCTCATATCAGACAGTTCACCCATTTAGCATGTACAATTTAATGGCTTTTAGTATATTCCCAAAGTTGTACAACCATCATAAAAATCAACTTTAGAACATTTTCATCACCCCAAAAAAGAAACCTTGTACTTATTAGCAGCCACCCCCCATTCCCCCCATCACTCTCCATCCCCTGGCAACTACTAATCTGCCTTCTATCTATGGATTTGCCTATTCTGGATGTTTCTTATAAATGGAGTCATACAGCATGTGGCCTTTTTTATTGGTTTCTTTCACTTAGCCTGTTTTCAAGGTTCATCTATGTTGCAGCATGTATTAGTACTTAATTCCTTTTATAAAACAATTTCATTTTCTTATTGCGGTAAAATACCCATAACATTTACCATCTTAACTGTTTTTAAGTGTACGGTTCAGTGGTATTTAGTACATTTATACTGTTGTGCAACCATCACCGCCATCCATCTCCAGAAATCATTTAATCTTATAATTTTGAAACTCTGTACCCATTAAACAGTAACTCCATATTACTCCCTCCCTGCAGCCCTTGGCACCTACCATTTTACCTTCTGCCTTTATCATTTTGACTACTGTAAAGTACATTCATTCCTTTTAATTCTTGGCTAATATTGTATAGATTCACTTCATTTCTTTTCTTTT